>JAFIDM010000006.1:54449572-54496047 GCA_023159025.1 Thereuonema tuberculata
ATATATATATATATATATATATATATATATATATATATATATATATCTTAGTGTTAGGATTGTGTGCGTGGGTATCATCGACTTCGATATTAGAGAAACCCCGGAGTAATGTACGTAATCCATGTGTATTCATTTATAATCCTTCTATTTTATGCTAACCTATCTGTAAATATATATTCTTTATTAAATGTGTCATATCATTCCAAAACTAGCCACCCTATTTTCCCTAATTTATACAGTATCTATGCATTCTTTGGCAAGTTCCCTTTTCCCTTGTAATTTGCACGGGCGAGCGTGTTGAGGCTCCAGGCAAGGCGCGTCCCGCTTCGGCATCTCCCCTCTGACGTCTTTCCCCTGGCTTGGTCAGACTGGGGGCCGCCATTAGCGCTTTTGGCTCTGTTTGTAAACAACACCTCCTTTGCTGCTTCACAGGGAAGCACCGACCCATTTCTTACATAATCCTTCCTTTATTTTAATAATTAAAGTTATTCCTCTGAGGTGTCCGGGCCCAGCTGCTTCTTAGGAATAGACTATTTCCTGCACAAAACATCTTTAACCCCTTCGTCACGTGTGCTCCTTCAAACACACGGCTAGGTGTTACAATACCATATCTGTTAAGTATGCTTAATGGTATTCACTCTACTTCCTCAAGTAATAACACAACTAAAACTATAAACATAGATTTAAAAAGATAGAGGAATTGTTAAAGAAAAAAGGTGTTATATGTCTTTTAAAATGTAATGATAATAGTTATTACTTCGGAAAGTCCATGCGCCTCCCTCATGGACCAAGTAGCAGACCATTGGAGAGCAATAGTACGCTAAATTGTAGTACTTGTCAGCATATGTTAAATACTGGATTCACAATAGAATTGGAATACATATATTAAGAAGAGAAAAAAAACTATTTAAGAAAATGTAAGAAAACTTGGTTTACAGCCAATTGCTACAATGACTACTCGTCTGCAAGTAATGTACATCAGTATCGATTTTAATTGGTTGCTTTTATGTAATCATATGCTTATACATTATTTTTTTGTTATTTGACAAAATTATTTTTGTAAACAAAGTTTTTATTTCTGAATTCCATGTGGCTCTGTTTACTTGTGACCAATACAGCTGTTTAGTTCCTTTGGTCAGCTACAGATATTAACGTTAACATGATGTTTCTTGATTCCTGGATTTTTTGAACCAATCACAGAAGCTGTTCTCTGTTTGCTGGACTTCTAAACCAATCCGGATAAACAACATTAAGGAGCACAAGATTCCACTGACATCTTTCCTTATCAAAAAAGACTATTTAATCTGTACTTCCTGTGTGCTAATTATATTGAAAAAATCCATTTCTCATGGGTGAAACTGGTAGTGAAGATTTAATTTGTATCTTTATTTCTTAATAATGTGTGTCATTTTCTCATTACATGTATCTTATATATCTACAAGTTTTACGTGTGTATATAATTCAAATCTAAGTAAAAAATAATAGATTTGAATTATATACACACGTAAAACTCATTGATATATCCAATTATAAGTTTATGTTTAATCGTTTAATCTTTTTTTTTTTGGAAATTTATGTCTAACAGATATTAAGTTCAGGAATTTTAAAACTTTTTGTGTTTTGAAGTGATACTTTTTTTCTTTATTTCAATTAGATTTCTCTTCACAATCCAGAGGATGATCCCAGAACGTTGGATCCAAATATATTTCAAGTAGTAGTATTATTTCATCAGGGAATTTGGAATATGAACATTAAAAAGGTAGACTTTTACTGTAATGTTTTTAATTAGGGTCATAAATGTTTTGATCGTAAGCTAAATGTTTGTTGTTAGCCTATTTTCCTAGGACTTCCTAGGGGCATCAGATCACTCAGACATATTCAAAAGGATCTTCTTTCGTATGTCTATTGTCACATCAGAAAATAAAATTAATAAAATTGACGAAGTGGATGGAAATCTGATCTAAAAGGGATCAAATAAAAAAAATATGAAACCTCCTAAAAGATTAAAGTCTGACGTGCACAACCAGCCATCGAAAGTAAAACAAAAATAATTAAAATACTTATTCGTGAGGAGATCGTCACTCCGACGCCTACTGTAATGAGGTATTTATGATAATTATTTATGTTTAATTATTTAAATAATTATGTGTAATTGCAATCTGTCAAATCATGTTTCTTTTATTATTTGCAAAGTTAATTATGTAAATTAGGTTGGTAGCGAATCCCTATAAATGGACGACCATAAGTGGAAGTGAGGACAGAGGGGAGTTCGTCATGAGGTTGGACGGATAGCTGACACGAGATAGGACGGATAGCTGACACGAGATAGGCGAGTCGACAGAAGACGAGAGGGAACGGAGCGGCCGGCAAGAAGACGTTACCCGGAATACGAGACGTGTGGTCACCGAGTAAAATTGATGGAAGCGTTAGTCGCCGAAACAAGGGACCCGTCTGCGTTTATAAGCCACCGCAGTTCACTCTACTCGTACGGTCAACAAGAACCGAAGAGCCTGTCAGCGGAATCTCGAAGTGAAGATTAGAATACTTCTCGGAGAGTCAACCTTATTTGAGTATTAAGTAATTTAGAATTATTTGTATGGAATCTCGAAGTGAAGATTAGAATACTTCTCGGAGAGTCAACCTTATTTGAGTATTAAGTAATTTAGAATTATTTGTATAATTTAGTAATTGAGTATCGAGCCGATACTCTATTGTATTCGTTTCGTTCCATTAAATCAGTAAATTAAACTTTGTATAATTTAAGAATAGAACAGTTAAATAAAACTATTATTGTAAAGCCACCAGATCCACACCCCCTTCTTTACACCTACCCAAAACTATTCAAAACTGCAGCACGGTTACCTACAGGATAAGAATATGTGGAAGAAAAATTATCTTGAGCAGCAACCGAAGAACTGCAACTTATAGCAAAAAATAGGTTTGAATTTGCTGGGCCCGAATGTAGACACCTTTTTCACCGGACAAGAGAATAAATCACACCGACACTAAATACTTACAGTAACTGATATTATATTCTGTTTCATAAATTTACATTACAAATACATTGCAAAAGATTATCAAAATCGAACTTTATTCTGAATCACATGATTAAGACATTAAATTTTGAGTTAACCCTAAATTGTCAGTATCACCTATCGCAAGATTCTTCTCTCATGGAGTTTTGAGGAAAAAAAATATTTCCATTAAAAATTATTTGTACCTGAATCAAGTATCTTATAATTATATCTACAATGATAAAAAAATACCTAGACAATATTTAAATACAGTAGAACCCCGCTATTCCGAACTATTTGGGACAGAACACTGTTCGGTTTAGCGGGAATTCGGAAAAGGCGGATTTCATGAATAAAATCAATGTATTAACTTGTTAATGCGTAAATTAAGTGCGGTGACATCTGATAGTGTTGGCTCTATACAGCGTTGATCGGCTCGTGGGAACAGATTCAGCAAAAGTCAGCCTTCGACGACTCATCACCCCACCCCACCCCCACTCTCCCTCCCGCGATCCAAGAATTACTACCAGGTTACAGCATTTCCGCTGTAGTGCTCTTCGTCAGAAAAAAAAATCACTGACTTTACTTCTTAAGTGTGTTCAAATTAGTTATTTTTTGTGTTTAGTAGTGAAAAATGATTCTACAGAATTGTATAAATGGAGCCGACATATAATCAGCTTTCATTCCAATTTAGTTTCAGGGTTTTCATCAATCTTAGGCTCTATGTATATCTCTATTTAACTTCTTTGTACAACAATAAATGAACGTTTTTTCACGAGCGTCTTTTTAATTTCTCCTGTTTTTTAGTTAAAAAAAAATTGGTATTTTTTCTGAACTCTGTTCGGAATAGGCGGATTTTCGGAATAGAGGGGATTCGGAATAGTGGGGTTCTACTGTATTGAAAAGCTCAAGCTTGAATCTGGCGTTAGCGTTTGCCTACTCACTGGACAGTTTTAACATTCAAATAATACTAATCAAATTTCTTAAACATTTATTTTTTCCTTTAAAGTATATCAGGCTTAAAAGGATGAACATGATTATGGCTCTGATAATACACATGTTGAAAGATTGAATTTGAAGCAAATCCACTTTACTTTGTAGTCAGTACTTCCCGAGAAATCTTCCTAATTCTTCAAAACTTCCAACGCTATGCTCAAAGTATCCCGAGCATTGTTCAGATTATGAGCAAGATAATATAGCTCCATGAGGAGCCATCAATTAGACGTGGTCCAGGTTCTGAAAGTTCACGGCTTTCTCTCTAATTTTCGTCTTGAGTCCTATATACACCGTCGCAACGTACGCGTCACGGATGATCAGCCTATGGGAAACTCCTACACATATATCGCGCGAAATCGGAAACAATATAGCGTCCAGATGATAACTACGTTAACAAATGTTCGGACTACAACGTAATTAAATTAAGAGCAGTATGGTGTCTGAGGCTCCAATAACAGAGAGGAATATTTATGAGATATAGGAGATTATATGGTCACTTAAACCTAATCTCAAAACGTTGGTAGCTTAACGTAGCTATGAAAAAGTAGCTTAACAAGTTTCAAGAATAATATCATTACTAAGATAAGTTTTTAGTCAATTAAAAAGATAAAAGAATACATGGGATTAAAATAAGATATAATGCCAAATATAATCATACATATTCTAAGAATATATTCTTTGAAGATAAATAAAATAACAGAATACATTAATATATTAATACACCGCTACCAAACTTAATTCTTACCACAGAACCATAATGTGAACCATAATGTGAACCAAGTGTCGCGAAACAAATGAAAAAAAAAATAAAAGGTGAAAACAACAAACGTGATAATATGTAACTATCGTAGAGTAACTAGCTTTTATATTTGAAATATTTTTCCATAGATATTTTAAGAAATAGCAGTTTAAAGTAAGTCGGATAAAGTGATAGTGAAAGTCGTTTTATTAAAAATGCTGTAGTCTTATAATGTTCAAAAGAGAATTGTTTAATGCTGTTATTCTGATTTCCTATATTCTTCACTATTACAGATACAGCGTATTTCAAGAGCTCATAAACCTTGCTCTGATGCCTCTACTGTAGCCAATTGCAGACGTCAATGCTATGACCAAAAGCTCAAAGATGAAGCACCATGTCGGTAAATATATAAAAATATTCTTATTTTTAATATAATAAATTTAATTAAAAAATTTAAAAAAATTAATAGTGTCATTTGAAGTTGATGAGAAAATTTAAAAACCTTCTTCAATTTATTATATTCAATATTCTAAAAAATGATTCAATTAAATACAGTGAACAAATTCTAATTGTTTAATAGGCTTTAGCCTAAACATAAAAGACAAACGAGACCACTACCTACAAAGCAGGTTTCAGGTCCCCAGCACAAAAGACAATAAGAAAAACAAAGACAAGTACATACTGTTCGTTTTTGTTTACGAGAGCTTTCAACGCTTTTGCGCATGCGTTAGGTCTCCTTCGATTTCTTCAAAATAGGGGTGATAAAGAACGGATGTTTACTTTTTATCAGTGTTAGTTTATTAGTAGCTGCGTTCTATTTGCGCTTTTTGGGAAAGAATTATGGAAAGAATAAATACTATTGCAAAAATGATCCTCGTTATTTTTTTCTTAAAAGCGAAAATGTCCAAAAGAATTTCTTAAGAAAGTATCCATCTCAGCGTATCACCACTTTGAGGAGTAAAATCGTCCCGCAGTGGTAGCTCTGCCTTTCATAAACAGACAGTAAAAGAACTGTTTAATAGACTGTTGTTCTGTAAGTGATTCAAAAAAATTTTTTTCTCTCCCAAAACTCATCTTTTTTCAAATTTAAATTGCATGTAGTTTTAGAATTGTTGTTTAAGTGAAGAGAATCTTGCAACTGAATATTCGCTCTTTAGTTTTTACGTTCATTCTAATTAATAAAATTAAATTAAACTCTATTCTTAATTCTCCTGAAGACAACATCACTTATCTTTGCAACTTCATTGAATAAAAAAAAGGTGAAAAACTATAACAGATGGGCGTTGTTATGTAATTGACTGATCATGGGAAATCTTATATTCCACTTTTTTTCTTCTCTGTTTATACATGTATCTTTTTGTGTGTTTGTACCCGCATCACATTAAAACTAAAGGAATTAAGCTAGAAGGTATTTGTGGTTTACCTTCAATAAATATATTTATTTTGTCTCTTCTCCTCCCAATCCTCACAGATGACTCCCGAAATCTTTCACTAAACTGGCTAAGCTGAGTTCCAAATTTGGGATGATACTTATTTCTCTCTCCAAGCTCTATACATAAAAAGAAAAGTCCTGACTCAACTTAATGACCATGAAGTGTATGGCGGCCAATCCAGATCCGGAGAAGGCCACATCGATATTGATTTGCTAAATATTTTTTTTTTTAATGCTATGTATGCAAGGGTTCCGGAGCGAAGCGATGATACCCGACGAGTCTACCTATATAAAATGAAAAGTCCTGACTCACTCACTCACTCACTCACTCACTCACTGACTCATCAACGCCCAGCTTAAACCCTTGGACCTAGAAAGCTGAAATGTTGCACAGAGGTTTTCTTTATGATGTAGACAAGGAATAAGGCCGAATTTCGCGAAATTTCCACGGGTTCGGGAATAACGAGGGTTTATTGTTGGTTTTAAAGTTTTCTTATTTCCGTAATTAGTTCCGTAACTATAATTAGTAGAGACTTCAAATTTGCCATGTAAGTAGATAAGTACAATCACTAAAACTGTTTTTCAGGATTTTGCGAAATTCCCAAGGGTTCGGGAATACATCTGAGTTATCCGAAGAAGGCCTGGAACGGGCTGGGAACTCGTATATTTTCCGATCTCGATATTAATTTGCTAAATAAATAAAGTTTTTTTTTATGCTATGTATGCAAGGGCTCAGGAGCGAAGCGACCGTATCCGGCTAGTTAAAAATAAAGGCACAATTATTTGGGTCTCAACCCACCATCCCTCTTGCAGTGCTATGGAGAGCAGAGTGTGTGATTTCTTCTCAAGATATAGTCTTAATAACCGTTGACTTCCTGGGGAAAAAAAAAATTAAGGGAAGGAAAGATAAGTTAGGCAAAGCATTATACTAAATTATAAAAGAATCAGACCGACTATTCTAACTTCAGGCGCATATAAACAAATCAATAAACAAATGAATACACAAAGAATAACTAAGAGAATTGCGATGCTGAGATGCTTTTATTCAGTTAAACAAGGTAGGGAAAGCGATTAGTAAACCAATCGCAATGCTTCGCAATGTCTTCTGATAAGAAAATATCAATGATATTGCTTTAATTTCAATATTACTATCATTGTAAATGTGATTGTTGCGAATACAAAAGGCGCAATTGTTGCGTTCATTCTGATTGTTGTGATTGTTGTAGAGCTACATTACAAATATCATTCACATGCAAAAGAAGCAATTATTGCGATTATTGTGATGAATGATAATTTAATGAGATTTTAATGATACTTGCCCACAAGACAGACAAAACGGCAATATTAGTCTGCTGATCTTATCTGAAGATTAAAAGCAACTCATTTAAGTGCATTCTAAAAAGCCTAAAATTTGCCGTCTGCAACGTTTGGAGGATTCCGTTAAACTAGTCGTACTTCAGTTTTCCACTTTTTCAGTAAACTAGCACGTTATGTAGCTGATGATATATACTTTGGAATAATGGTATTTATTTATGTGTAAATTCTTTATTATCATTAAAATAAAGACATTAAAATGATAAATAGTATTCTCATAGATTCTCCACAATTTTTAACTTTAAATGTCTTTTTCTCGAATTTTAAGTCCATCAACTGATGGACTTGATGCAATTTCACTGTAATTGACTCTATTTCTTACAGATTCTTTTAAAGTTTATTACTAAAATTTAGAAAATCTCTCAACTCAAAGTGATATGATAAATGTTACACTGGTTTTAAATTACAGAAAAGTTACAGTAAAAAAAAAAAAAAAAATGAATAATATTACATAAATTGAAGAACAATAGGAGTTCCTTTTAAATTTGAAGAAATCCTTGTTAAGTAAATACACCATGTAAAGCTTTCATATACTTCTAGGAAACTCGAAATGAGGATCCGAAGCATTGAATTTATCGTAACTGCAAGAAAATTAAATACATTCTAAAAATCTCTAAAAGATAATCAAATCATACTATTAATAGGCAAAAATTGTGCGGATATTTGTAAATTTGTAAATTTGTAAATTTCTAAGCAGAGTCGGAGAAATAACCAATCACAGTGCAACGTTGGAACACATCAGTTGTGACGTCACGCCCATTTGTTAACATGACGCTCTACTATTTTCCCCACTTCAGCACGACGGATCGCGATTACACAAATATTATCAGCGTATTGAGATTTTCTTCCACGCATAAATGAAGTTTAAAACTGAAATACATGATGTTCATGCGTCATAATTTATCAGAGTTCGTAAAACCTCAGTTTTTACATAATTCCACAGATTCGGCTGTTACCCCATTGAACTCAGGGATAGCCACTTGCTCACTACTCAACAGTAGGGGGAACACTTGCTGTCATTGTTGCCCAGGAAGAAAGATTGGTATCGGCTGTTGGACATTCGTTATTGTTTTTGAAACTGGTAAATCAATTTTTTATCTGGTTTTTTTTAAACAAAATTTGGCTTAGTCATTCAAACTATATGTGGGCTATTACGGAAGTCATGGCTTTTAAAAAATAAGCTTAGAACATCTTTTTCAATCTTGTGTTTTTCAAAAATTTCACGGTATTTCAAAAATGTGGCATTTGTTTTACTTCCGTTAATATTGCCCCAACGCGTGCTGTCATTGTTGCCCAGGGAGGATGATTGGTATTGGCTGTTAGACATTCGTTATTCATATTGTTGAAACTGGTAAATCAATTTTTTATTTTATTTTTTTTTATCAACATTTATCTTAGTCATTCAGACTATATGTGAGCTGTTACGGAATTCATGGCTTTTAAAAAATGAGCATAGAACATCTTTTTCAATCTTGTGTTTTTCAAAAATGTGGAATTTGTTTTACTTCCGTGAATATTTCACGGGTTGCCACTAGTATAGCTGCATTTAATCAGGTAAAGATAAATCTTCAAAAATCTGCAGTTATGTTTACAACCCAGTAAAGTTTAATGACAGAATATTTATAGTTGAGGCAAAAAAAATACAGTAAAACCCCGTTATTACGCTCGTCAAGGGACCATGACCTACAAGCGTAATAAGCGGGATAGCGCTATAGACGGGAAATGATTTATGAGATGGGGAAACATTTAGACACCATTTTACAGGAAAGATACTTGATTCTGCAATAGATATAGTGCAAATGTGAGCTTATTTCCTATTAAAAAAATCTGTGATTGTGGTTTGCCGTGTGTGTGTGCTACTGTTATGAATTACGACATTTTCAATGCGGTTCAAGTAACTATTAACATCAATTGATACACCACTAGGAGCAGCACTAACATATTTTCGGAGCAGATTTAGTGCACTGCCCGCCATTTCACGCGCCTTTTCTTGAATGATTGGCCACTTAATGGCACTGATGCATTACGGGACTGATGAATCCATTCAATTAGAATTTCCTCGGCATCTTCATATTTTCCACACTTTAATTTTTTACGTTTGCAACCACCCATCGCTGCATTGGTAATTCCATTCTTATTTTTTATTACTGTTCTCAGACTGGATGAGGGAATTCCTAGAGATTCTGCGAAAACCTTCTGACTTAGTGTAGAATTCTCGTTGTACTTACGGAGAATTTGCAATTTTTCACTTATAGAAAGGGATTTCCGCTTCGACATTTTGCATTAGTGTATCACAGACCCGCACTTCAAAGAGTTCAAAGATTCCCTCCTACCAGGGAAAGAAAAGAGTCTTAGTGTTACATTTCGTTTCGATACAAAATTTCCGATAGAAAAAAAGCGCTACAAGCGGGATTTGAAGCGTTTTAAGAGGGTAAAAGTATACAGAATTATATAGAAAATTCCAGGGACCGTATGAAAGGAGCGTAAAGAACGGGATAGTGCTATAAGCGGGAGCGTAATAACGGGAATTTACTGTAGTTATTCTACTTTAACTTTCAATATCAAAAACAATACTTAGGTATGTGGGCATGGAGAGAAGTGTCAAGGTGCTTCACTGCGGATTGGAGGAAGGCGGCTTCAAATCGGCAGTGAAAAAAGTTTTCAAAACAATTTTCTCCTCCAGGCTATTCTTACGGTACACCCATCGCTCTGAAGAATAGGTATTGGGCTTCTCAGTCCTAAGGTCTCAGAAACGTTGGGAGCCTTACTTCCAGCGCCCATATAGGGTCACAATGGGCCTCATTTGGATATACCTAACAAACAAAGCTACGTAAATTCTCAGCTTCCATTGCATAGTACTAGCAAGTAGGGACAGAATGGAGTGAGACAAAATAACCTGGAGATCATAATAATCTATATATCAAATTTGATGGAAATCTATCCAGCCGTTTTAATGTGATAAGAGTATAGACTGAGAAACAGACAACCACAGTACAAAATGTTCAAATACAGTAGAATAGTGGTACTTGTTCAAATAAGTTTATTTGTTTTCTTAGGTTACCTTTCATGAAGACAAGCGCTTTACCAATGTGTAACACTTCTGAGGGATTCAACACCACAATGGAATTAGCTTTCGATATCCTGAAGAACAACACAAAGAACAACTGGTGCAACTGTCCATTGAAATGCTCTACATACATCTATGACATGTTCAGTGATAGCAATTTTGGCGATGAACCATCACATTTTGTAATGGTGCAGCTTTCATCTAATATTATAAAGGTTTCAACAGAATATTTGCATTTAAGTGTTAGCGGTTTGTTTGCTAATATTTTTGGGAACCTTGGACTCTTTCTTGGATTCAGTGCACTTACAATTATTGAAATTTTTGAAAGTATTTACATTATTCTCATGCGAAAACTCAAAAAACCATCCCATTAACACTAAACAAGCATTTTAATTTTTTTTGACAATCAAATATCAAATTCTGTTTTCTAAGTGCACAAAGTTTTTATATAAAAGAAAAGAAACTCTTCAAAATATGAACTTGAACCAGCTCCAGTTACTACTCAAAGAAGAATATTTCTCGCCTCTTCTCGTTTTTATAAAAGAGACTAGGAAAATCCATTCTGGCTCCGTTTTATAAGAAAAAAGAATAAAGAAACAGGTAAACATAATTTTTGTTTTCTCTTGTACTGACAAACTAGTTCAAACATTTTTTTTATAGTCTTTCCCAAAAAGCAACTTTTATCTCAATGGTTTAACAAACATTTCTCATTCTTACAAAATGTATCTAATCATGAAAAGAAATTGGAAGGAATTATAAAAATTGTTTCGTAGCCAGACAAAAAAGAACTCCTTTTTTAAAATAGTTCCTCACGGAAAAGAAGTGAATGACTTCACTTAAAGAAGGGTCTCTTCGAATGCGTTTCTTTTAAGAATCAATGTTTTCAATCCTTTTGATCCTTTGGAAGAAAGAGAATTGATTTAAAAAAGAAAAAAAGATTTAAGAATTTAATTTCTTGTTCTCTCTTCAGTAAATTGTTCTAAAATTTAGACGACTCCATCTATTGACAATCTGTTGAACTAACATGCACAGCAGCTGTTGGAGTTGTTTATTATTTCTCATAGGTGTTTCTTTTTTTGTAGTACGCCATATGATAGCGTTTCTCATCGCAAATATATTACTACTCTTCCAAATAAAATATCTTTTAATAATACATAATTGCATTCACTTATTTCAACATTATTATATTACCATTCGAATAGCTTGCAAGATACCATGCGAGTTATTCGCACGGGTCAACTAGTAAAACTTTATTTGTAAAATTGCTAATATATTTGCACATAATATTTAAACTTTGTATGTTGCAAAATAGAATAATAAAACTTTATATGTAAAATTGCTAATTTTTTTAGTGACATACGTGGAGCCGTACACCTGTTTAAGATTAACAAAAATTTTTAATTACAAACATTACAACTAGTTTCTCCACTCGAGAGATGGCTTTTTCAAGTGACTTGAAAAAGCCATCTCTCGAGTGGTGAAACTAGTTGTAATTTTTATAATTAAATATCTTTGTTAATCTTAAACAGGTGTAAGGCTCCACATATGTCACTAAGTATCCTCAGTACATGTAAAAATTCTCCTATGATCTTGCTAATTTTTTTGCACATAATATTTAATCTTTGTATGTTACAAATAGAATAATAAAACTTTATTTGTAAAATTGCTAATATATTTGCACATAATGTTTAAGCTTCCTTTATTAGAAATAGAATAATAAAACTTTATATGTAAAATTGCTATATTACAATATACATTTGCACATAGTACTTAAATATTATATTACAAATAGAGTAGTCAACATTATTTTTAAAATTGCTACCATATATCTTTCCACTAAAATTGAAACTTGATATGTCAAAAAGAGAGTATTAAAAAGTTTTTTTGTAAAATTGCTATCTAATATTTTTTCCAGCCAATTTTTAAATTTATAATTTACAATTAGAATTGTAAAAAAATTATTCATAAGACTGCTGTCTATTATATTTGTACACGATATTTAAACTTTATATATCACAAATATAATAATAAAACTTTATTTACAATTTGTTTTTGAATATTGTATTTGTAAACACTATTAAATTTTTCATGGTTAAAAATAAAAAGTAAAGTTTTATTTCTAACATTGTTATGAAGTACCATATTTCCACTTTAACATTTTAGAAACAGTACGATTTTACTTTATCAAGAAATTTATTTAAATATTTGGAATGTATATCAAATTAATAGGCAAGTTTTATCGGGGCTTTCCTATTTTCCCCGCACTTATTCGTGATTTTCTCCGTCTGTCTTTCTAAAATCACATATACCGCAATCTGAAATCTAATTAATTCTTCCAAATTCACTGATAAAAATTATTAATTACAAATTATAAGTATAATAATCAAGAAAAAAACCACTTTATTTCCTCAATTTTTTTTTAATATTTTAATTTGAGTGCTACCTTACAGAAGGAATATAGTCAAACACGAATTCTTTTTCAGTTCTGACAGACTTTTTCCTGCCAAGTAATTATACAAAGTAAAAGTCGTATAAAATTACCCTAAGTGTTTAATCTCCCAAGGAGAATTTTAAATAAAAATATAAATGAAAAAGGACAACTAACGCAGAAACTTAGAGAAAGAAAAGACCTTCTAGAACATACTTTACAATTTTAGATAATAAATGATGAGTTCCTAAAGATATTCAGTTAATGACATGCATGTGTTGGAACTTTCACGTTGGGAAGTATGTTGTGCACTTCAACATAAGAACTTTAATCATGAATTTCTGTTCTATTAGATATATACATAACAGTATACAACATTCAAATGTATAACAATATACAACATTCAAATACATAACAGTGTTCCACTTTAAAAATATGCTTTAGGAAAAAGAGATATTGCATTATAACATGAGAATTACGATATACAAAAATAAATAAAAATTATAATCTATATCTATCTATATCGCCCGTAACACCCAATACTGGGTATGGACGCTCTCCTACCAGAGGAGTTTAGGCTAGATACCGCAAGGGGGCGCCAACCCCAAGGGAAGAAACGGACAACACAGAAGAAAGGAAAGTGAAACACCCATGCCACTACCGGGATTCGAACCCAGGAACTGGCGCATTGGACGCCACGGCTGGCCGCCGCCGAGACCGCACGACCACGCCAGCACGGCAAAAAAATTATAATACTATATACAAACAACCCATACTTCTTCCTTAAATCTTCTCTTTTGTAATAAATATTATTAAGCATCCTCCACCTTACCAGAAATAAATGTTACAAAAACTACATTTATTACCAGAAAAAAACGAATTTTCAAGAAGATAATTCACCGTCTCCTCTTTTTCAAGCCTTTTACATTATAATAATAAATAAGCGAGATTCTTTTTATGACAATGATCTTAAAATATGATACTAACAATTAAGGAACGTTAATACAATATTTAGAAGGGATCATATTCTACAATATAACAACCACACATTCTTAACAATCACAAATTCTTAACGAAAAATATAATAATTCTGTTTTCATTTGAAATACTTTCAAGCTGTAAAATCATCGACTATTCATTATTCTGAACACTGATAGGAAAAAAAACCTAAAACAAATATTTGGTATGTAAAAATATTCCTGTATCAGTTTTATTTTTTAATGTATGTTTAGTAAGAAAAGCCTATAAAATTATCCCTTTCTCTTCTGTTTGTACTACGTTTTATTTCTTTATATTTTTATTGGTAATATAGGTGAAAATAACAACCAGATATCTATTTTATATACAATTCATTAAAGTTTGTAGTCCTGCAATCCATGAGAATATCAAGTTTCTGTTGGTTTTATTTTTTCTATTACAAAACCTCACTAATCGATTTATTTGAAAGGGCTGTGATTGAACCCAATAGAATTGCAGTCTTCAGATTTATTACCAAACATTACAGAAAACAAATGAATGAATATATAGCCGGAAAGGGATCTGGGATTTGAAAACGCCAATATCAAAAAACAAATCACTGTTTCTATGGAGATATAATCTAATTATCTCCACGTCTTCCTGTGTTTAGTAATGTAAGTTAATTTTATTCTTATATTCTTTACATTCTAAATTTCAAAATTGCAAATGATTGATTGAAATCTTTGCTTTGCGAAACTCGAAGAGGCAGATTTTATATATATTTATTTATTTATTTATTTAATCGCCCGTAACACCCGTGCAGGGTTTGGACGCTCTCCTACCAGAGGAGTTATAGGCTAGATACTGCAAGGGGGCGCCAACCCCAGGGGAAATATATATATATATATATATATATATATATATATATATATATATATTATATATATATATATATATAAAATTTGCTGGACAGCTTTCTGAAATTTAAAAACCAAATTAATTTCAAAAAGCTGTTTCTGTGTAAGTATTAACATTCGAATATACAAACACGTCATCAGCAGCATCTGGTGTTGAATTTTTGAAACTAAGCTGAAATTTAGAAATCACAAAAGCGCTTTATTATAAGAAGATTGCTCTCTTTTTAATATTTTTTAGGTTTTTTTAAATTTATTTTTTATATTTTTTTAAATTATCTTTTAAATTATATGCTTTTTTTGTCTATATGTATAAAAACCTCTCACATAAATATACATACAAAAAATTATTTATTTTATATACATACATAGAAAAATCATTTATTTTACATACATACATAGAAAAATCATTTATTCCTCAAACATACACAGAAAATTTCCTAAAATATTAAAAGCAAAAGATGACAGTTATCAAATCAAACTTAAAACTTCCTCAAATAGAGGATTTAATTCTAAGTTGTCATGAGATAACTTGAATGATCAAAATTTAACAAGTCCTGTTTAGAAGATTAATGATTAAATAAAATAATGAATATATTTAATTTTATATTTTTTGTAAATTTGAAATTTAAATTTCTTTTGAAATCGAGTAATATAAGTATTTAAAACTTTGTTAGGAAAATTATTATTTTTAAATTCATTAATGAGATAATTCAAATTATTCAAAAAATCATCTATTTTAGAGTTAATAGTAAGATATCTTTTTAATTCTTGTAAAAAGATATTTTGAAATAAATTGAAACTAAAATTACTTGTAAATTTGTGAAATCTGTTTATTTTGAAAGGAAACAAAAATGTTTTATTAAATAATTGTATATGAGGTATTTGCTGATTGAAATATATTCTCAAATCTAAGAAATCCACAAATTCAGCATGAATATTGGTTTGCTGTAAGTTAATAATGTTGTTATAAATTTTTTCTTCTATATAATTAATATTAAATTTAGTATTAAAAATAATTAAATCGTCTATATATCTAAAAATTTTAAATTGGAAAGGGAATTCAATACAAAATTGATATTCAAAGGCCAATAGAAATAAGTTAGCAAGAATGCTACTGTAGTTTACTCCCATTCCAATACCTTTAATTTGGGAATATATTTCATTATTAAATTCAATATAATTATTGTATAAATTAAATTGAAGAAAATTAATAAATGTTTTAATAGGAATTTTAAATAGATTAGTAATATTAAATTCTGAAATTAAAAATTTTATTTGCTGTAATAATGAATCCAAAGGTATATTTGTAAATAAATTTTCAAAGTCTGCTGTAATTATATTAAAATTTTTGTTATTATTCACATAATTAATTACATCATCATGGTTGTTAATGAGCCAATAAAAATCCGGATTAATTTTACTTTTAATAATTTCATGTAATTTATTAAGAAAAATTTGCAAAATAATATTTGATTGCTTTAATATGGAATTAGTTGTGCTGCATATCATTCTAAATTTACCTGTTTTGTGAATTTTTGGATTTAAAAATAAATAATTTAGATTTTTATTGATATTAATTTTCTTATATTTAAGTGTTTTAAATTGTGATTGAAATTTAGAAAAACTTTTATCTAAATTTTTAAAATAAATTCTTTAGTTTTAGTAATTTTTAAAAAAACCGTTTGATCATTTAATAATTCTTTAATTTTGTAAAAATAAAATTGTTTTCAAATGATAGCTAAATTGTTGTGTGCCTTGTCTATAGTTGTGAAAATGTACTTATCTTGATATGTTGATATAGTTTTTTTGATTTTGTGTAATTTAAATTTATATAATTTAAATTTATAATCTATAGCATTGGTAACCCTGTCATATGAATGATGTTGAATGTTATTGATTTTGGATATAAGATTTTGTTTCCATTCTATAAAATTTTGATAACATAAGTTATATTTATAACTTATTTTTAGTATAAAATTGTTTATGTCTTTTGTAAATATATTAAGTAATTGTTTGTGTGTTTTGTAATTACGAAGTCTATAATTTATACCTAAATTTAAAAAAATTTTTAATTTAATATTGTCTATAAAATTTAAATTACCTGTGACGATATGTGAATTCCATTTGTATTCGTCATCATATAGTTTACAATTACAATTAAAATTTAGATTAGAACTAATATTGGTATTATAGTTACATATATATTTGCGAATTGGTATATTATATTTAAAAATAGGCATTAAGTATATATTCAAAGGAAATTTGGATCTAATAAAAGAATTAAGTATTCTATTAATATTAATGTTATCAAAAATTGTAGATGAATAATGAAATAATATTAGTTCTTTATTTTTATTAACATTTGTATTAAAATTTACTTTATTTAATTTTAGACGAAATTTGATAATATCCATGATTAGATGAAGTAAATGTGTATTTTTAATGTTTCTAAAGTCATAATTTTGCACTAAATATTTTAGCTTGGATTTATTTAAATGAAATAAAAACTTTTTAACTAAGGAAATCCTATCCATTTCAGAATTTTCAAAATTATTTTCCAAAGTATTAAAAAATTGTTTAAAATCAATTGTATTTTTAAAATTGAATTGAGGAAATTTAGAATATGCTTTAATATGTTGTAGATTTAAATTACCTTTTTTTACATTAAACCAATTGTATACGTAAATATTATCAATATTATTCATAACATTTATTTGAAAATAATTTTCGTTGAGGCCATATGGATAAATAGTATGATATGTTAGCATATAATGAACTTCCTTAATCAATCTTAAATTATCATCTTCAATAATATCTAATATTTGTATGATCACAGACTCTTGAAAATTACGTTTTTTGAAATGTTTAATTTCTATTGAGCTATTATAATTATTTTTTACAAATGATCTGTGATTATTTATTCGAAGATGTAATGCTGTTTTTGTTTGTCCAATGTATTTCAAATTTCAAATCTTACAAATTAAAATATATATAACGAAAGATAATTTGCATAATGGAATATGAGATTCAAAATCCTCAGAAATGGGACAAGTTTTACACCTTTTATCGTTTCACTTCATGGTAAGTTTGGTTTTGTGTTTAAAATAAAATAAAAATTAAAATAAAAATAAAAAGATAAAAAGATAAAAAGAGAGCAATCTTCTTATAATAAAGCAATTTTGTGATTTCTTAGTTTCAAAATTCAACACCAGATGCTGCTGATGACGTGTTTGTATATTCGAATGTTAATACTTACACAGAAACAGCTTTTTGAAATTAATTTGGTTTTTAAATTTCAGAAAGCTATCCAGCAAATTTTATATGTTTAGTAATGTAAGTTAATTTTATTCTTATATTCTTTACATTCTGAATTCTAAATTGCAAATCATTAAATGAAATATTTGCATTACGAAACTTGAATAGGTGTCGATTCAAGTTTTGTGTATTGGATTATATATATATATATATATATATATATATACATAAATCAACGGTGGTTGTTGACAAATACATGTTCAAACATGATCTCCTTGGCGCTCTAACCAGAACTCGTAGCGATTGCGTAGGTTGTTGTCAACCATGTCCCAGAAGAGAGGTTGTTCCATTCCACTAAGAATTGTCATAATCTTTTGCCGCAGCTCAGCAATGTTTGCCGGAGGTTGTGCTTGAAAAAGCATTTACTTTGGCGTTCCCCAAACGTACGCATCAGGTGGAGTTAAATCAGGGGAATGCGATGGATATGGAATGTTTAAACACACGATAGCATGTGATTTCCGAAGGTGGCATGAAGTAGCCGTGGTGATTCCCTCACCGTATGACACACATCCCATCCTGTTGAAACCACTAGGAATGAAGACCTAGGTTTTGTGCTCGGCAGAAACGTTGGAGGTCCCTTAGAAACGGCGTGATTACCTGTTCTCTATAACGCACCTGATTTACAGTCACTGAATTCTGCTGGTCATTCGCAATGAAGTACGGACCAATGATGCCGTTTCCAGAGACCGCACACTATATCGTGACCAGTTCACTGTGGTTTGGTGATCAATAATGATGTCTGGTCGAGCGAAACCGAGAAATCGTGTTGTTGTTTATTGATGTAGCCATTTAGATGAACATGACATTCGTCCGAAAACCAAACGTTAACCAAAAATACCGGATCGATTGCTAACATGGAAGCAATCGTAAACGACTCTTGCTTCTTTACCGACAGGTTTCAATGGTTGGCCAGTCTCATCTTATAAGGGAACCCACCAATAGTTTTAAATATAGGTCGAACTGACGTTTGACCCATGTCCAGTTTAACTGCCGTTCGTCGGAGACTTCGTTGTGGCGACTGCAACACTTGCTCAAAAAGTCGGCCGTGATTTTCATTCGTTGTTACTATTACGGGACGGCCGGCGCAACCTTTCCGCTGTGTGAGTACACTTCCGCTTCGACGGAATTTATCGACGAAGGATAGCATAACCTTGTTCGTGGGTGCTGGACGGTTAAAACGCTTCCGAAATTCCGCAGCAACGTGGCAGGCTAGGTCCAATGCCACGGCCTGTTCCGTATGATCGAAAATAAACAATAAACACTTTCTCCTCGGTAGTTAATATCATTTTCACAGCAACACTGATTAATCTCACATCCACAATCATTCCTATTCCGAATACAACAATCGCCTATGTGCTCATCTCGTTAGCAGTTCCACCTTTCATGTGATCAAACTGTCTAGTGTCATTTGTTTTCGACCATACTGGATATAGGGAAAACATAACAAAAAAATCATAAATCTTATATATACAGGGTGAATCTAAAATAGAGGGACAAACTACGGGAGCAGGTTTCCCATATCAAACGAAGTAAAAAAAGATCAGATAAACATTTGTCCGGAAGTGCATGGTTGCTGAGTTATTCCAATCCAAAGAAACTAAGCCAGATTACAATGGAAACAATGGACATGAACAGTATCTTTATTGGTAACAGTACTAAATCATCCTACTAATAGGCAAAAGTTGTACAATTTTTGTAAATTTGTAAATTTGTAGATTTATAAATTTGTAATTTGAAATAACCAATCACAGTGCAGCGTTGGAACACGTCAGGCATGACGTCACGCCCATGTTTAAAGATGGCGTCTCTAATATTCGTCTCACTTCACGGCGACGGATCGCGATTACATAATTACTATCAGCATATTGAAATTTTCTTTCCCACATAATTAAGTTTACACTGAAATGCATGAAGTTTCAAGCGTCAAAATTTATCAGAGAGTTTGTAAAACCTCGGTTTTTACATAATTTCGGCTGTGGAGTCACTCGCTCACTAATCAACAAGTAGGAGACAATGACGATGCACGTGCCGTGATTGTTGTTCAGACAAGATTATTAGTATTGGCTGTTGGACATTCGTTATTGTTATTGTTGAAACTGGTAAATCAATTTTTTATTTTATTTTATTTTAACAAAATTTGGCTTTGTCATTCAAATTATATGTGGGCTGTTGCAGAAGTCATGGCTTTTAAAAAATGAGCTTAGAACATCTTTTTCAATCTTATGTTTTTCAAAAATTTCAGGGTATTTCAAAAATGTGGCATTTGTTTTACTTCCGTTAATATTGCCTCAATTTCGACGAGCCTATTCTTTTAGGGCAGCAGGTTGCCATTATGTTTCATAATGAGAAACCGCAGCGCTGGCTACTACGAAAGTTGTAAATCAATTTTTTTTTTTTTAATTTAGCAATATTATAATATTATTTTAACAAATAAGCCGATATTCAAATTACATATGGGCTGTTGTGGAAGTCATGACTTCTAAAAAAATTAGCTTAGAACATATTTTTCAATCTTATGTTTTTCGAAAATGTAGAATTTGTTTTACTTCCGTGAATATTTCACGGGTCGCAACTATTTAAATTAAATTTACTACGACGTATGCGGTGATCACATTATACGAACTACATGCTACCAATGTACAAATGTGCAATGACTCTTTAGATTTACGCTTCAGTGCATATATCAATGATAGCATAAATGTAAAATCATCGCACATATTGAAAGATTCATTATGTTACAATGATTCTATATCAGTGCAAGCTTTTTATTTGTATTTTTTTTTCCAAAAAAGAACAGGATAAATTTTGATATACTCTTGTGAGTTGTTTGTTTCAGTGTTATTTTCTAATGCTCACACTTAATGAAAAATTCATTAAGAAATAATTAAAATTTTTACAAACGCTAAATAATTGTGAATAATCCAAAATCTATTTGTATGAATTATTTTCTCTAGAAATCAAAAACTGAAAGACCACTGAGTTCGTGATTTGAGACAAGATACATCATTTCACGAAACCCCATATCAATCTTTGTAGTCTTGAATAATTTTTAGGTTATTTTGCTCTTACTTGTTATATGGCAAACAAACAACACAAAATATTGAGTTTGTTGTGAGCTTGACTATTATTATTTTGTTAATACTGCGAGACCTCTAAGAGATCTATTAGTGATCAGTCATTACTTAAACTTCTCAATTTTGTTATTTTATTTTAAAAGTATAATTCGATTGCATGAAAAAGTAAAGAAAAATCTAAAAAGTTTGCACTAATTTGCATTTATCTAAATGCGTTCTTCCCTAACTGAACAGCTGAGCCCGGGACCTTGTAATAAACGGCGACCAAGGGTTATAGATCATATGCCATTTAAATTCTTCTTCTCATGATATATATATTTTCATTTCATTATATTACATATACATTACATATATTAATATATCGGGTGGACATAAAATAACGTGAGGTATTGTAAAGAAGTGGGTGGATCTGGTGGCTTTACAATAAATGTTTTATTAAACGGTTCTATTAAAATATACACAGTATTAAGTTACCAAATTAATGTAGCGAAATTTACATATAGTATCAGCTTGATACTTGAATTCTATTTTACACAAAACAATTCAATTTTACTTAATACTTAAGTTTGGTTTGACTCTTAGTGAAGTTTTCTTTCTTCTGTAAGGATTCGGCTGACGGATTTTTCGTTCGTCTTTAACACACGGATAGAGAAGGCTTCGAAGGCTTCGAGCGTAGACGGGTTATTCATACCTTCGTGACGGTGTCTAACACATCCTTCGGTACAGCGACCACACGCCTTGTTCAACTCGTCCGTTGATTCTCGTATCTTCGAACTAACCTCTCTCGTTGTCAGCGGTCGAACTTCTGTCTTCCATTGTCAGCTGTCGAACTCCCCTTTCTCGAGTCAGCTATCGAACTCCCCTCTGCCGACTTGTGGCAGTCCATTAATAGGGGTTCGCCAATCATCTAATTTGCATATTAAACTTACAAATAATAAAACATACATTATTTGAGAGATATTAAATTAACATAATTATTTAAATAAATAAATATAAATAATTATTACAATACCTCATTACAGGTATTCATAGCCCTCTAGCGAGGAATGTATTGGACGAAACGTAACAACATTCAGTGGGCATACAGAAAGGAATATGCGGTTTCGATTTCTAAAAAAGAAAATTTAATACCAAAAGTCGCCAACAGTGGAAAATGTGGCGCTATAAAGGTTGTAGTACATATGAATAATGAATGAGTAATTGCAAATGAGACAGCACAAATTAAATTTCGTAACAATATAGACAACGTTATTGGTAATTACAAATAAGGTTCCATAACACCATCATTGTGATGTTCCACGAGCTGCATGTGGTGCACGACATGTTCCACGGCGGCTCGCAACATATCGGAATGGATTTGTTGCATCTGTAAGGTTATTCAATCTTTCAATGTCGGGACTGATATGTCTCCGATACACAATGTGTTTAAGAAATCCCCATTGCCAAAAGTCACAAGGAGTGAGATCAGGCGACCTCGGTGGCCATGCTGTGGGAATGCACGACTAATGATTCTGGTGTCAGAGAAATGTTGCCGCAACACACGCTGTACCTGGCATCCGATGTGGGATGGTACACCATCCTGCATGAAGATGAGACATTCTCTTTGCTGCAGTTGTGGAATCACAAAGTTCTTTAGCATATCGGAATCCCGTGCAGCGTTGACAAAAGAGGTCACTGGTCCACTTCGGTGAGTTTCCTCATAAAAATAAGGACCGATGATAAACGATGACGTAAAGCCTCACCACACTGTGACTTTCGGGGAGTGGATAGGCATCAGCAGACCCACGTATGGATTAGTCGCAGCCCAAAGGAGGCAGTTGTGTGTTAAATATAACCATTTAAATAAAAGTGCGCTTCGTCACTCCATAAAATCCACCACGGCCATGCTTCATCCACTTCCATGCGCGCTAAGAATCTTAATGCAAACTTAATGCGAGTGGCCGCGTAGCCATGGCGCAATTCTTGAACAGGACAGATTTTATAGGAATAAAACTTCAACATCTGATGCAGAATTTTCCACACCATTGAAGTATGGGGTATCCGTTTGCCGGGATATTGCCCATGCAACGCTGGTGCCCTACACATTCGTCATCTCCTGTTCCACAACAGCAGTTGCAACTTCTTCAGCGTGTTGGTGACCGATAGCTTTCGTCTTCGACCTGGTTGTACTGGTAGAGTTCCCGTAGTTTCAAAGCGTTGAATCATTTTCGTAGATTTGTTATGCTCATCTGTCCTCTTCGTAGCATCTTCAACCGGCGAAATTCCCGAAGGGTAGCACTATCATTCTCGTCCCGCTGGAATACAGCTTCATAAACAAAGCACGATCACGTAAGGTAAGAGCAATCCAAAGGCAGTTCGTCGCCGAGTGCGTTTCTTTTTATCATTATCGCTCTAAACGTAACGCGGTTATGCAAATTAGTGCGTTAACAGCGCCACATTTTCCCCTGTTGGTGACTTTTGATACTAATTTTTTTTTTTTAGAAATCGAAACCGCATGTTCCACTCTGTATATCGACCGAATATTGTTTCGATTCGTGCAATACATTCCTCGCTAGAGGGCTCTGAACACCATAGGTTATTTTATGCCCATCCGGTATTTTGAAATACACTCACTTCCAAAAGCTAAGAACGGAGAGGAAAAATGTTAATTTCCTTAAGAGATCTGAGTTAAAGAAGCTGAAATTTTCTGCAAAAGTAAAAGGAAGTATCCAAATTATGAACAGCCAATCACGGTTTCGCGTCGAGGAATATGCAAAACAGGCAGTCGTATAAGAAGCCGGCATTGTGAAGGGTTACAGGAGTTGCATGTAAGTGCTGTTGAAAGGTGTTTAGAACGTTCGTACGATTTGTTTTCAAGCTAGACGTGTTTCTTCCAGAAGACGAATGGAAGATTCTGAGCGCTGGCCGGATTGAATTGAAGCAGGACAGTCTATAACATATGTTGCTCGTTTCTTCGGCGTTCATCATTCCGTCATTTCACGATTATGGAAACAATTCCAAACCAGCCAAACAGTTGTCCGAAGACCTGTAGCCGGTCGTCCAAGAGTTATGATCCCCGCGGAAGATCGATATATTGCTGTTGTAGCCAAGCGGAATCAAAGATCGACCTCCACACGTGAGACGTCTATGGTTGTAGCGGCCATTTGGTAAGACGATATCTGCCACTACTGTTCGTCGAAGGCTACACATGAATGGTCTGTACGCCCGGGTACCACGAGTTTGTGTTTCTTTATCCGTCCAATCCAGAGGGGCACGATTTCAGTGGTTCCGCCAGCATGTGAATTGGACTATGTCTGATTGGGGTAACGTTATGTTCACAGATGAGTCCAGATTTGCCTTACAACCCGATGATAAGCGTGTAAGGGTCTGGAGGGAACAAGGCACACGCAATCGGCCCCAGAACATCACCGAACATCACGCATTCCGCGGTGGAAGCACCATGGTCTGGGCATGGTCTGGGTTGGGATATTGCATTTTATCGCTCCGTGCTTAACTTTTGGAAGTGAGTGTACATTATATTTCCATTTTTTGACGATTTTTCATATTTTCAAAACATTACAATCACGTTATTTTTAGAGTTTTTCCCATAAGCTTTTCAGAGCTTTTAAGTCATTGGTTGAACTACAAATAAGTAACAATCAACTTGAAATCTGTTCACAGGTATTTAGGAGACAGGCTTTAGAAGTGGGGCATGGCCTCAAAGTTGTGGGTGGATAACTGTCGTAAATTTTGAGTTTTTCAGCTAAAACTATCTGTGCTAGATATCCTTATGGACTCGTTTGATAATGTATTCAGCCAAATCGGATCCCCCGTTCTGAAATGGCGGCCGAAAGAAATTTCCACTTTTTGAAGTTTTTCCAGTCTTCAAAACCTTATTCTCGTATTGTTTTTACAGCTTTTGCACAAACTTTGTCCAGATTTTAGGGCATTAGTTTAACTACAAATAGTCACGTAAAAAAGCTGACAAGTGTTCACTGGGTTTTTTTTTTTTAGTTGGCGGGCTGAGAGGTCGGGCGTGTTCTGAAATTGTGACGTGGATAACTGCTACAAATTTTGGGCTTTTCAGCTAAAACTCACCTTGTTTTCGCATGGCTGAATTTCAAACTTTATTATTAAAACTAATACTATTGACAAATCTCGAGATGGTTCACTTTTGGGAAATATACTTACCGTGATAGATGGAAGACAGATATATTAAAGAAAAATCTATTAAACTTCAAAATGAAAATTGGTGCAAACTTTTCAGGGTGTTTTTCGGTTTTTCATTTCTCTTTTCATTTTATTTTTTATCTAAATCAATGATACTATATTTCATTTTCTTTTTTGTAAATTTCTAATTTATACTAAAACTTATCATAAATAAATAAATATGCAATATATAAAATTACAATACAGAAAACCAGTTTGATACATTTCGTTTCGTTTTGAGCTGCTTAATTTGACCTCTTTTGTGTTTCGCTAATTCCTACTGTCTTCTGTCATCCATAACCAGTAATTTTAGGCTTTTATTTTCTGTTGAATCCTCTCCCTCCCCTTTCGTCTTTAGATTAATTTGAAATGTACTCAAAGATTGTCCCGGCTTCATTCTCGTAAATACGAAAAATGTAGTCTCGTAGTTCATAACCTAACCTAGGGTTGTAGTTCAACCCTAAAATCTAGGTTGAATGTAATCTCAAGTATCGTCTAGGTTGGAGACTACTAATTTTAATGCAGTTATCATTACACAGTTTGACGAACAATGAGGGAAGGGCTCATTTTATCCGTGTTTTGTTTCATCACCAAGTGAATGTGTTCAGCAAACTCTAGAATTGTGAAACTTCGTTGTGCCGTGTTTGTGCTTCAAGGAATCATCTAATCTGGTCAGGTGGTTAAAACTATGGTTAAAACTGCAGGTAACTAGTGACTGTAAGACTAGGGCAACCCTGTAAGTAAGTTTTTCTCCATTTTCCGGCGAGACTACTCCTGATCAGATCGGCGAGACTACTGCTACTGAAAATCAGTTATCTTAACTCTCGATCACCTTCTGTCAACTGCATTTGTCCAGGACATTAAAACGTGATTTAACACAAAAATTGTTCTTATGAAAGACTAAGTGGATCATCTTGCCGTGCATTTCTCTTGTGCTAGTTGCAATATATTGTTTTTTATTTATCTTATTTGTGTGTGATTTGCGCATTAAACCTTATTTTATTCTAGTTTAACTTACTGATTATTATCCTTGTATGTATATCCTTTTCATTAAACTTGTTTATTGTTTATTGA
Source organism: Thereuonema tuberculata (assembly GCA_023159025.1). NCBI lineage: Eukaryota > Metazoa > Arthropoda > Chilopoda > Scutigeromorpha > Scutigeridae > Thereuonema > Thereuonema tuberculata. The sequence continues at coordinate 54,476,148 of JAFIDM010000006.1, forward strand.
GTCAAGTTTTTACATGTTATCTTATTTTAAATATAATAAATAGAAGAAATGTTACAAGACTTCACCTGAGTAAACAAAAGGTTCTCGCACCCTGAGATATCATGTCGGGAATTTATATATTCTTAGCTTTGAATGAAACTGTGATATTTTTAGAAATTGTCGTAACCATTATATTCTTTAAAAATAAACTCAATTGCTGAACCATTATATTATATATAATTGCTGAAATTATTATAATAATACAGCAGTAATTCAATAAAACATTCCTTCATCAGAAAAAATAACATACTATGGAATTACAATAAACAGTCCTCAAGACATGAACGTTATAGTGTTCTTAAGAGTTTTAAATTATCTTTTCAAATATTTACAAATTATGAAACTGCTTTCTTATCTAACTTTAAGTTAACGGAGCTAAACGAAGGAAACAAACACTTGGCACAGCTTAATTCTTCAAAAATTTCCTGTTTCGGAATTATCACTCACTAATTAAATGTTAAAAAAAATGTTCTGAGTAAACTCGGAAGAGTACAAAATAGATGATTTTCGTATATCCCATCGAATCTTTATTTCGCATATTTTGATTTGCTGCGAGACTAAAATCAGCTAAATTAATATATTAACAGAAACGATAAGTTGTGTATATTGATGTGCAGATCATCCGGTCAATTTTATATCGTTGTCAAAAAGAAATCTTCAGTAACAATCTCGGAAGAAAACAAACAAGAGCATAAGGGAGCGTCCATTAATTACGTGAGCTCAAAATAAGGGGGGGTCCGGTAAAATCTCACCAAATCTCATTTCAAGGGGGGGGGGTCAATGAAAATATCACATCAACTTTTCAATTCAGTGAATATACATATAACAGATTTTTTGACTTTTTGAAATCTCACTTGAGGGGGAGGGGGGAGAGGGGTCCCACCACATCTTACCAAGAGGGAGGGGTGGGTCCAAATTTTTTAAAAAAAAACCTCACGTAATTAATGGACGCCCCCTACCATGTGAAAATATTCCTAAATGTATTCCTTCTTAAGTTCATTAACAATTCCTCTTAGAATTAGAACATTAAAATTTTTGATTACCAATCATAAATAGACATGAAATATTATCTGACCTTTTTCAATATTAAATTGTTTTATTGTACATATTACTTATTTTATTTATCTATTTTTAATCTTTTAGAAAAGCGACCGAAAAAAGTTTATAAGTAGGTTTCATTCATGGATCGCCAAGGCTGACACGTTGTTTCTGTGTACATTGGAGGTTCGAGCATTCATCACCAGGGAGCCAAGGTTCCACGAGATCCACGTTGATGAGAAGTCCGCTGACAGGCTACGGGGATTCCCCAAGGACTTAATCGCATTTCATTGGTTTACATTTTATGTTTAAAAACCGACCAATTTTTAATGTACATTCACTTGAAAAAGGCTACGATATTTAGTAGTCGAAACCGAGGTCGTTTATTGTAATTATTTTATGTATTAAATCTTTATCTAAGTATACAGGTGTACAGGCTACATTATTACTCTTCTAACTATGAACAGTACACGTAAAATCATTATATTTAGAACACTTGCGTTTAACATATTATTTATCGATTAAAAGTTCACACAATTCAATATCCTTTAGGTTATTTTTCCAAAAAATACTTCTAAAGTTCACACAAATTATTAAAAGTTCAATTAAATATCGTTGTAAATAAACTCTTCGAAGTGTATGCTTAATCTTCTACAAATGCTTGATATTTTAATAGTCTGAACTTATTACTGCTGTAGTAACCAAATAACTTGATATAGTCCTTGAAGGGTAACTTCTGTCAAATACATCTTCGCTCTGAATAAATAAATTAAAGTCACTTACTTCAGTTCTTCCATATCCCTATACAGTTCTCTGTAGACACTTTGCATCATCATTAATCCTTGGATTCCTCTTTACCAATTTATCCGATAAAATTGTGCTTTAAATCCAATATGGCGCTGGTCATTCGATGTTCGGAATTCATCAACATGGTAGGACGTCTATCCGGAATTCCTATGAATTAAAACTAAAAACAAACTATTAATGCTTATATATCTTTCACACAGCCACATTAATATTCATAATGTTCAATCTGATAACTGAATACTTCAACTCAATAAAGTCCTTTCTATCGAAGTACAGTGGAACCTCATTATAACGGACCCTATTATAACGGACGTCGCTTATAACGGACAGTTTTAAAAAAAAATTGGCAGCCTATAATTAAGATGAGCGAAGTGAAAGACCATTAAATTTTGTTATTCAATATGTTGAACAATCGGCAAATGAAAATGTGTTTGCATATTATGAACACTTATGGCACTTCCGTCAGTTATTAACTGAAGAAATAAGCTACAAACAAACCCAGCAGAAAATAAATTATTTTTTCAAACCAATGAATGTCAGCAATCAGCATGAACCTTCTTGTTATAAAAATTAATGCAGTGTATACATTTGATTTATAATAAGCACTTTTTATAGCTAACTATTATACTTTCATTGATGTACACCCTGCTGCGTTACACCCCTAAAAGAATTATTTGTTATAAACCGGACTTTCATTAAAACGGACAACCTTCAGTCCCTATTAGTCCGTTATAATGAGGTTCTACTGTATATCATCTATTCGTCCTACAGAAGTTTGTCTTCCGCCATAGGTGCCAATTTTTTTCTATCATATTTCACAATATTGACACTTCCGAAAACACAATCAAATCATTTGATTTTGCACTATCAACAATGACATCATTAGAACAATGATATCATCATTTCACCAGTTCTCATAGTTTAAGAAAACAATAGCATTAGAAGTAAGACGGATAACAATAGTTCATAAATTCTTTTACTATTATGTTTTGACACTATTAAAATTAACTTGATATGACTGACATCAAGTTAATTTTAATGTTAGTGGCATATCGCCACTATTAAATTTTCACTATTAGTAGAAAATATCATGTTGAAACCTTGTGGAAGGAGATTTCAAGCGTTTTTACAGAATTATTACAATAAGGAACTGAATCATTCCGTCTTGAAATATCAAAAAATCGACGATTTTTTTTTTATAATTCACACTATCAGTTATATACTCGCCCAATGGGCTTTATTTGTTTTTCCCACAAGATCTCCCAGCTTGTGCTTAACATGTCGTACGTGACGTTGGTAAACCTCAAGTGGTCCATTATCCATTTGTAGACTGGGGATTTAATTTTATCGACTGAAGTGAGGGTGGAAACTCAAATAACTGTGATCATATTTAAAGTTGGACAATAATTAAGCATCCTATCAAACATTAAAGAGAACCGTGAAGCATTTTAAAGCAAGGGCTATCGGGCAGGGCCATTCCATACCAAGTCATCCAGGGCTGACACCCACTTGCCACAGATTTCTTTGAAAATTTGTACGTTCAATGTATACAGTAAGTTAAGAAAAATGACAAAATTTTATTCAATTCTAACAATTAGTTTCAGAGCCTTTTAAAGTTTTAGTTGATTTGAACTTCCGAGGACAATTTGGGCACCGAACGAGCTTGTATGTATTTGCGTTTTCCTGGATAAAATCAATGTTTATAAAGCTAGAGGTTTGAAACTTCATTCATTTGTTCTTAATTTCATACAGAATATGATGACGCTATCAACATTGAAATTAAAACCTTCCCTCATAGTGAAAACATGTACTAAAAATAAAGAAGTATATTTTTCCGAAACTGTGACATGCCTAAAGAAAAGAACTTACAGCTAAAATCTCTCTCCAGATACCCTAACACAACCATATATCACTGGAAAGAGTATAAAATTATCTTTCAAATGGTGAAATAAGATTGTTGGGGTTTTGAGTTTTAAGAGTTTTATAGCAATGTAAAGTAACAAATAGTATTTACGTTAGAAATTGTTACACCCACCAATGTTGGGAGTAAAATATGGTTTTATGGCCTTAAAGTAAAATGTACAAGATTCTAAATAGTCTACTTAGCCTATAGATGGAACAATATAGGGGTAAAAGTGAACATAAATAAGCCTATGGTCTTGCCAGTCTATGGTTAGTAGGACTAGATTTTTCCTAGTCACCGAAAGTCTGGATTAAACAAAATCAGCTGTAAAACAAGTTTGAGACGGTTGGAATTTAAATTTTTATTTTTGAAAAGAAAAATTACAATATGGAGCATAGCTTCAATAAAGAGTTTTACAAAATTAAGAATTTACAAAATTTTTTAACAATTTTTTTGAAACTGTCTGCAGTTGGGTCTAGATTAGCGAGTACATATTGTAACGTATAAGGTAACCATAGGACTTTAATTTATTTTTACTTACCCTACAGGTTAACAAAGTTTCCATTTTTTACCCTACAAATTTGTCTCTTAGTAGTTTAAGTTATTGAAAGTCTTTCTCAAATGAAGTTTTGAAGTTGTTCCAATTCTTGATTATTTCCTTCCTTGATTTGGAATCAATCGTGTATAACCTGCCCAACTGTGAGGCTATTTCTGGAGGGTTTATGATGCACAGTATATGAGCTGGTGGAACAGGATACTGGTCTTCTTTTTGAGGCCAAAAGAAATTTTGAGCTGGTCCACGGGATGCATAAATTGTACTTTATAGTAACCATATTCCTCATTAAAATGTTGAACCCTTCCAATCCACCAGTGGCTCTCATACACACAGGCCAAAAAAGAGTGGAGATTTCGTTCTGCAGTTGGTCGTATATTTTTAAAAATGTTTTGCCTCAAACAAATATCAATGTCTGAACTAACTCTTTTTGCTGTGATTTCTTCATTTGTAGCAGGTTTAAAGAAGTGAAAGCTTCTTGTTCCTGTAATGATTTGGCCAGATTCATAGCGGCTCAAGAGCTTTCCTATTGATCTCAATATCTTGTTCACTTAAAAAGAAGAAACTTATTTTTGAAAACAGGTTTTTACAAAAATTGTACATGTGTTCTGCATTTACTATCTGATCACTTTCTTAAGTGCTTTGAAGGTTTTTCTTCGTTACGGTCCTTTTAACTGTGCCCCCAATGCCATCACACACAGTTTTGCCGTGACTAGTTGCATGAAATGACCAACTGCTTTTTAGTTGAAAGTCTGTTTCATGACAGCACAAGTTCATCATAGTTTTAAAATTTTTGTACTGTGCACTGCAGCCATCAGTAAAGTATTCAACCTTTTCTACTTGTGGAAAGTTCAGCTTAACAAACTCCATAGTTTTTTCTTGTACCGAATAAACAAATGCTAATCATGTTTTAAATCATCTGAAATGAAACACAGTGATGTTTCTTTTGTTGTGTTATCTTCATTTTTTGAATAAATCACTACTGGATGTATTGAACAGCTTAAATGACTCCAGTGATAAGGCTGCACTTCGTTTTGCAGAATAAAATTGTAATTTTCTGCAAAGTCCATCACCACTAAAACTTCTTCAGACGCTAAATTATCCTTCCTGTGCGTCATGTAAGAGTTTTGAGCTTTTGTTATAAAAGAATGAGGGATAAGAGATTCAATTTTCCGAATAGTACATTCAATGAATTCTTGACGAGGAAGTAGCATTGTCTGTAGCATCATTCGGCCATCACTTACCCACTGAAAATTTGATTTCATCTTCATTATCAAAGGTATTTAAGGTTAAATTTTCATAAAAAAAAATCAAAGAAGTAGAAATAGAAAATTAAAACTTGCGTGATGAAATCTTTTCCATTACTCTTAAGTTTTGATTTGTTTCCTTTTTACAATTTTCGTCTTTGTTCAATATCGAAAATCATAGGTCCTAATATTTCTCGGATACGTTAATAACAACATAATTTTTAAATGTAGCAAAAACAAAAAATTGCAATAAATAACTTTAAAGGTTTTTTTTTTTTAGTACTTTAAATAAAAACACTAAATTAATTGATTTTTTTTTACTTTCAAATCAGGGAAATTAGCTAATTCAAAATTAGTTAGGTTTTAAGGATCATTATTTCATTTACTATTTTATCACTTTTTTAATTGCTTTTCTGAGGAACATCATCTTACAAGGTCGAAATTCCCACAGAATATCACATTATTGCTAACAATTGCCGAGTTCGCAAAACTAACTAAATTTTGAAACGTTTTATTTCGGAAACTATTAGGTTCATATACATGGTTCTGGTCTCAAACTGTAGGAAATTTTATCTCCTTTAAAAACGTACTAAGTCATTATTATCACAACAATAGTCCTTCCGAGTTAAAATCGCCAAATCCTGAAGAAAGATCGAAAATTTCGCGGTTTTTTGGATTTTTGCCAAGGTTGAGTTCGGCGCTCGAGGTCGAAAACTTGGATCTTACATTGGGATAACGTCATAAACAACTCAGTAAAATTTCAGAACTACCCTATCTGACGCACGGTCTGATCGACATTGTTACTGGACTATATTGTAATTGAAAGGATTTAAATTCATCTTTATTACGGTGTTACGGTTTGGGGCTGCCCCTCCAAATTCTATGAAAATATGATTCTTAAGGTGCAAAAATATTTTCTAAGATTTGTGGATAAGAAACCAAGACACCACTCTACCCACTTCCTTTGGACAAAATACAAAATTATCCCGTCCTATCAAATCTATAAAATACAGTTAACCCTATTCACTTATAAACTATTACATAAGAATCTCTCCTCATCTGTTACGCTAGAAACCACTTCACTCTCTCACTCTTATAACACAAGAACTACTCCAGCCCTACTAATACCTAAAACCACCTCCAACTACGAAAGAAGAGCAGTCAGCTACACAGCTTCCAATCTTTGCAATAAAGTTCCCCAAGATATAAGGAACTGTCGTAGTCTGGCTCAGCTCAAGAGAAAACTAAAGAATTACTTCTCCACACCAAGTAATTCCCCAACCTAAGTTTTCAACACTTGAACCAGCTTCCCACCCTTCCTTCCCTATACCCTTCTCTACCCCTCTCCTCTGTTTCCTCAGTCTGAACCAAATGAAACTACAAATTTATTATCAAAGTATCGACTTATTTTTAAATGTAAGTACCCTAACTGAATTATTATGTAAAGAATTTCTACTTATGTTTCTTCTTTTTATGTTCTGTAATATACATCTATTTTATCAATTCTTCGCCTGTGACGACACTCTGTCTGCCTTCATGACGGGATCACCCTTAAGGCAACTGAGTGTCACATCGATAAATTGCTGTATATTGTAAGAAAAAACCTATAGGCAATAAATTATTATTATTATTATTATTATTATTATTATTACTATTATTATTGTAATTGAAAGGATTTAAATTCATCTTTATTATTGTAATTGAACGGGTTTTATTAATGGTTTGGGTAGAACAACCGATATATTTCTTATTGCACACATTGCATGGGATGGCATATACAACTTTAATTTTGTTTGAATGCCTTTTCATTCCAACAATCCAGGTAATAGACCAAGTTCCCAGCACTTTATCCCTCACATTGACTTGGCACATAGCCAACACCCCTACCATCAACCATGAACTATCAAATACGGTCATAAAAACTATTTAAGCTTACCTTATCCAAACCAATAGCACAGTTGAAAATCGCCTATTGATTAGACTGAAAAGTCCTGATTTTAATCCTTTTTAATCCTCGACGAAAAATTACTACGCCTGAAATTTGATCCACATAATTTGGGATACCTTCAGCTTTAACAGATAGAAATTGTTTTCCCTCCATTCATCCCTCACTGAAATGGCTGGGATGATTTCTTGAAAATTTTGTAAGATGCTTACTTGATGCTTTTGAGCATGAGCATGATTATTTTGATTCAAACCCTCAGATTGATCCGATTGTGTACTTAATATTCTGAATTTTCTTAAAAAGTTTTAAAAGTATGTATGCATGAAATACTAGATTTTCTTTTTTAAAATTTAAAATGTAATTTAGTGATTTCCCCGAAATCCTTTCCTAAAATTACTGGAGTTATTTTTTTGAAATTTGGTACTAAGCTTCTGTATGGTCCAACTTCAAACAAGTGCATGACTATTTCATCTCCACGCCTGAAAACTTATCCTTCCTTCGTGAATGCTCAGTTTCTCGTTTCTACCGAAACCCAAGCACACCGGTTAGTACCAGCTGCCACCATCCGTCCCGACGCAAGCCGCCATCTCCACCCTGGTCCAACATGCCTTCACCGTTTTCGATAAAGAGAGCCTCCTGGGGGAACTACAGCAGCTTCGAACCACCCTCATTGATAATGGTTAGCGCTCACACAAAATTAATAAAGCCGTTGTAAAAGCTGTTCGAACGTCTCTTCCCTCCACTGAATTTTCTGAGGAACCGGCGAAAGTTGCTTTTATTCCTTTCACGGGTAATCTGCCGGGAATCGTAAGCCGTATTCTACGAAATACTACATACATACCATTCACATCCCTCCTCTCAAACTCAAAAGTTGTCTCTCGTCTGCGCAAGACGATCTGGGGCTAAAACCTCCCGGCGTTTTATCGTATTCCCTGCTCCTATTGGAAAGCCTACATCGATGAAACAGGCCATACGGTGGAGAGCCGTTGCCGAGACGTACGGCCTTGCCAGAAGAAATCGGGCTTAGCCGAGCATTGTAGCGACCATGGACACCAGCCTGATTTCTCCGGCATCTCAAATCATTGCCAAGCCCTCTGGCTACTGGGATCGTCTCATCCGGGAAGCCATCGCCATTAAAAAAGAAACTAATACAGTTAGCAGAGACAATGGGCTGCAACTCAGTAGCACGTGGCTCGCAGCCATCGCCCTTCGCCACCAGCCAAGCAGAAGTGCCCGTTTTCCTGCCAAAAATACCTTCACCTGAAAGTGCGGACCGAACAGAGAGTGGCGCTCAAACGACTTAAAAGCCCACAGTGATCTCGCTTCTCATTTCCTCTAGATGGACTCCATGACGGCCTCCGAAAGCTTTAACCACTCCAAAATTCTTACTTGGCTGGGAACCCGAGAAGAATTCTTTAATCTTCGTCGCCAAGAAAATTTCAAGTCTCATAAGGTAACTTATTTTTAATAATGTAATTTATAATTTATTGCCTATTAGTTTTTTCTTAAAATATACTTCAATTTACAGATGCGACACTCAAGTTGCCTTAAGGGTGATGCCGTCATGAAGGCAGAAAGAGTGTCCTCACAGGCAAGGAATTGTTAACATAAGATACATATTTCAGAACTTAAAAATAGAAGAATCATAAGAAAAGGTTATATACATAATAGTTCAATTAAAATATTTACATATAAAAATAATTCATTTAAATTTATTTTTAGGAGCATTACATTTTGATATTAAACTTGTATGTTCCATGTATAGGGAAGCATGGAAGGAAGAATGGGAAGTTCATTCAAATGTTGATAACTTAGGTTGGGAAATTACTTGGTGTGAAGTGATTCTTTAGTTTTGTCTTGAGCTGAGCCAGACTACGACAGTTCCTAATAGCTTGGGGATCTTTATTCCAAAGATTTGGAGCTGTGTAGCTGACTGCTTTTCTTTTGTAGTTGGAGCTGGTTTAAGGTATTAGTAGGGGCGGAGTAGTTCTTGTGTTATAAGAGTGAGAGAGTGAAGTGGTCTTACGTAACAGATGAGCAAAGATTCTTATGTAATAATTTATGAGTGAGTAGGGTTAACCATATTTTATAGATTTGATAGAAGGGGATAATTTTGTATTTTGTCCAAAGGGAGTGGGTAGAATAGTGTCTTGGTTTCTTATCCACAAATCTTAGAAAATTTTTCCGCACCTTGAGAATCATATTTTCGTAGAATATGGAGGGGGAGTCCCAAACTGTAACACCATAACAGAGATTGAAATGGATTACTGACCAGTACCTTAGTTGGTAGAAAACCCAGTTTCCTAATGATACCGAAGTTTTTAGAGATTTTGTATGCAATTTCTTGTGAGTTTAAATTCCACGATAGGTCTTGAGTGAGAGTGATACCTAAGTATTTAAAAGAGTAGACCTCAGAGTTATAAGTAACAGAGAAGTTTTTATTGTTAATTATTTTATTCTTTTGATGAAAAAACATGTAGACAGTTTTGATGGTATTTAAAGTTAGGCCATTTGATGATAGCCAGGTTTCAAGATGGAGAAGTGATTGTTGGTGGATTGTTTAATTACGTTAATGTTTAATTGGCAAATAAGTGTTCCGTCATCAGCAAAGAAGATACATTCGTTAGAGGGTGAGGTAAGAATAAGATCGTTAATGTAGAGATTAAATAGTACAGGAGATAACATGGATCCAGGGGTAACCCTCTAGGTGTTGAATACCACGAAGAAGAGTGGCCCTTTACAGTGAGCTGACATTGGCATTTGGTGAGATAGAAGGAGAGGCATGCTAGTGGTGGACCTCCTATGCCTAAGTTTTCTAATTTACTTTGTAACATTTTTATGGCAATTGAGTCAAAGGCTTTTTTTAGGTCTAGGAAAAGACTTAAGACAATATTGTTTGAAGCCATGTTTTTTTGTAATGCATTCCGTCAAGTAGATTAGTGGATTTTTATATTTTGTGAAGTCGTGTTGCGCTAATAGCCGCTTCTCGGAGAAAAAGTTAGTAAGTTTAGCATGGACTTCAATTCGTAAAATAAAGTTTTAGTTTTGAAATAAATTTTTGTATATTTCTTTATAAAATATTAAAATTACGTTATTTTATTTTTTTGATTTTAAGAGAAAATTTATATTTTATACAAATACAAATAAAAACTCAAACTTAAATATGTGTTAATTATCATTAATTATATACGCATTGTCTGTCAAACATAAATTAAATTTAGAAGTATACATACCATATCTCCTCTTCATTCCTTCTCTTTTTATATTCATAATATTATAAGACATCAACACGAACACCAATAAATGTATGGATATAAAATACATTTATTAAAGTAGCAAATTTTCGAGAAGAATAATAATAACGTCTTCCTTTTATAAAGCCTAAAATGTATACAACGGTTTCGATAAAATAACAATTTGTAGAAACGAGCATGAGAATATAAGAAATGAATTGTTAAAGTTTACATAAACCTTACAATAAAAACTTTATTAAAACAATCCAACATAATTGTAATTAAAAATTTAATTCTTCACATTTCACATTGTTACGGCAACGTAAACATCTATCATTTACTAAATTATTAGCCATTGTTAAATAAGAAATAAGTTAAATAAGGAATTTAAATAAGAACGATGGAGTGGAAGTAAATCAAACTTAGTAAGAATGGCCAATAATTTAATAAATGATAGATGTTTACGTTGCCGTAACAATATGAAGAATTAAATTTTTAATTAGAATTATGTTGGATTGTTTTAATAAAGTTTTTATTGTAAGGTTTATGAAACTTTATCAATTCATTTCTTATATTCTCTTGCTCGTTTATACAAATTGTTATTTTCTCGAAACTATTGTATACATTTTAGGCTTCATAAAGGGAAGACGTTATTATTATTATTCTCGAAAACTTGCTATTTTAATAAATGTATTTTATATCCATACATTTATTGGTGTTCGTGTTGATGTCTTATAATATTATAAATTCAATTTGCCACTCAACAGAATCTTATGATATAAAGAAAACTTATACTAATTCAAAACTGTTTTATTTTATTTTTTTTACAACAATTTCATTGCTTTCAGAAAATCATCTAGTAATTATAAACTATATTTTTCACTCAACAGATTTAAACTATTTTCACTCCGAGATATAACTTGAACACAAAACAATAATTCCATTTTAAATCACAGATGGCGCCACCGAACTCGAAATTGGTTTCCAGGATTTTCTCTTGCTAAAGTTTATTAAGCTATTTTTAATGAATCATTGTACTAAGCAGAAAAAGAAAAGAAAAGTACTTTTAACACTGCAGAATGAATTTACTGCTAAAGTTCTCATCATCTTGAAGAGAGTTGATGGTTTTTTGGACATAAAAGACTGTGGCATTACTCCAACCAATGGAGTCACAGTTGAAAATCTCTCCTTTTGTGGAAATCTCTTTCATAGTTTTATGGCGTTTCTTATATTCGTGGCTCGGATTTAATTTGGTTGATATTTTTATTTGTAATCATCAGTTAAAGAAGTTGTATCTGGATTTCATCATTTGCTTTTTTTTTTTTTTTTGCTGTTATGACTGGAATATTAATTTGATCTTTATTAAATTCATTGTAGTCGAAAACCTCTTCCTGCAAGGAACATATTGCACTTGGGCATATGCCAATCTCTGATTTATTACTCATTAATATTTCGTAGGTATTTTACAAAATTTCAATTTCCTTAGCACGGTAAGTTTATGTTTACACCTAAGAAATTAATGAAAAAGAATTTGCGAGATTACGAATTCAATGCTTCTGTTACTAGTTTCCTTATGAAAATGAACATTGTTTTTGTAAAAAAAAATAATTTCTTTATTACAGCAAAATATGCCAGATAATGTTTAATTTAAAATGTTTATTTCTGTATCGTTTTTCTTTATTTTGCATTTCTTCATTTTCATTTTCTAAATTCTCGTGAAATCTCGGCTTCGACGATGGGTTTTTGAGATTTAATCAGCCTGCCGCTTAAAATTTTGAGAATTGAAATCTTAAAATTTTTGTTAGTAATGTACCTTTTCAGAAGTGATCCAAAAAAAAAATTGTAAAAAGATTACCTTGTTCGTGAATTTGAATTTTGTAAACATTAATTTCGATTAAAAAATACAATACTAATACGATTGAATCATAAGTTCACTTTTCGGCACCACATGTCTGATTGCCATTCATGTTGGGGGCAATGGGTGATGGCGATGGAAGAAATAATAAAAGTTGTTTGATGAAGCAAAGATGGCAATCTTTCTACGTTCTGCTCATTAACATGCAATGGCAAATATAAAACAGGTATAAGATTGGTTAAAAATTTCAACATTTCTCTTAAGTGTTTTACAAATAAATTTTGCAATTTAAAAAAATAAAAGTGGCAACAGTAATATTTCAATGCATAACATTTAATTCCCTCAATGACTTTAAAATTGATATTTTAATTGAATGTTACTGGTATTTATATTATCTTTTTTGCTGTCTACTTTACTAGCTACAAACAACTACTGCTTACTTTTAGTTTTTAGTTTTATTACAGTATTATTAACACGTTAGTTAATTCCTAGTTAGTTTAGTTTAGTTTAGTTTAGTTTAGCCAACACCCATCCTTGGCTGTTCAGCCATTTGATGCCTTGCCGCCCAGTAGGGCCGTACCCGTTCTTCAAGGGTGTCTTCTCGTGCATCAACCATCAATGCACTGCAACTGATCGGCATTGCCCTCTCCCTACAAGTTAATTCCTAAAGGCAACGCTCAATATCTTTGCTAAATTCTAGAAGAACTTAACAGAGAGTGGTATTCCCTTGACTGTATTAATCATTAAGTTTTGACTTCTAAATTTCATCTTAGAGTTGAAAAACTATGTTAAGCATTGTAATACAGTGAATTCAAGAAAGAAATTAATTCCACATTTTATCTGATGTTTACCTTATATATATATACAGTTGACCTCAAAGTCAAATTAATGAAATTCGAAACAATAGAATCGTTGATTTAAGGCTTGACAGACTCTATTTAAATATAGGTTATGATGGAAGTGATAAATTTGGAAAAAACTTAGGATTAAATTTTAACGTGTGTAAAAATTGTGACATTAAAAGAATGAGAGAACCGACACACAAAAACTTTTTTTAAAAAGTAAAATGTATTAAAAACACATATTTTTACAGTTATAGGACAGTTTCGACCAACTTAACGTTGGTCATCATCATTACCATGTCCAATCCAAATTGTACCAGTGTTGGTAAAAGCAAGGAAAAAACACGACTGTTGCGTTTGTTATTCTGAGGTTAACCTTGCAAAACATTGCCTAATTGACCCAACCAAACCTAAGGTAATCTAAATGTTAAAAATCAACACTGATTGAAAAAATCCCAAAAAGATTGATGTTCGCACTTCTACTACTAACACTGTATGATAAAACCCAACTTCCAAATCTAAATCCTAAATTTATCAAATTTCGGGCTTTTACCATAACTTATACATAGAAATAGATCATTTTGGTCGAGAAATTGTTGACTACATGATTGGAAAATATACGAAAATATATTAATATTCCTGACTATACAAGAATATTAATATAAATTAATCTAAATCTGAAATGAATTTCTTTTGGGCAATAAACATTTTTCTTATTTCTGTGTTGTGATGATGAAGTTATTCTGTATTGTGATAAGCTATTCTTTCTTCATTTTCCCTTAACGAATCTTGACATATTTTCAATGCCTATGAGATCAAAATTATTGAATTAATGAATCTATTCACAAAAAGATGACAAATCAAATCAAAATGTCGATATTCTATCCTTACATCATTACTTACGAACACGTTATAAAGGTTCAAGTTGTTAACAATTCTTAACGATTAATCTCTTACTTTTTTTTGTAAGTCTAATAACTAAGAAAACTCTAAAATTTATAGAATTTTTACAAATGTATTATTATTAATACTGCATATAATATACTAGCATCTTCTTCTTCTTCTTCTTCTATAGTTTTTCCCACTTTCCGTGTGGAGTCGCTGATAAGCAAGTCTCGCTTGCTCAAATAATGTACCAGTACATGCAATATTAATAGATATGCTGTAGTAAAAATCTGGTTTACTAATATCTTCTCCTTTATATATATATATGTATGTATGTATAATACGTATTCCAATTTTCAAATACTTAAGTTCCAACAAGAAAGCATGCACAGTAAAATGTAACCTACGGTTGTTTTTTGAGCTGACATGCATTTATTAGCTAACATACGAGATATGTTTATGCCAAATAATTAAAATTATTATTAAAAATGGGAAGGATAAAAAAAAAATATTAACAAAGTTTATAATGTTCAGGAGCATCAACTGATAACTTATTATTGTAAGATCGTTTGCAAAATATCAATAACGTCTCCTTTTATACATGTATTCCTCAGACTCACGACCAAAAATTAAAGGGTTTTTTTAAATTCAGCACGATTAAAGGTGCTATTTTTTTTCACAATATTTTGACTTGACTGTTTCATTGAATCATTTTGATACGTTGAAATGGGCCTTGTCCTTTTTTTTTTAAGTGTTTGGCGTTGCCTTATGGTGCTACTTTAACTTACCGGTATTATTTTTTTATATATCGGTAAGATCGGGTTGTCGTTGTAATTTAGTTTTCATTAGTATATTGTCTTATTTCTGGCACTTGATCATATCGAAGATGATTGGTCATATTTTGCTTTAATTGGGATGGTATGTCTTCTGATTTCAATAGAGACCTGAAAAGGTCCCGAAACTAGTACGTATTAGTTTTTTAATTTTTTCCTTTTGTGTGTTGTTTTAATTCATCACTTCACAAATTCGTACTAAGTTTCAAGAAGATCCAACAGTTCAAAAGCAGTGCCTCACCTTTCCTAGAAAAAATATTCAAAAAGTGAGACAAAAATCCGCTAATTTCATAAAAACCCCATTACTCATCTATTGTGGGCCCGGTAGCCGAGTGGGTAAGGGCGCTTGGCTGCGGGTTGGAGGTGGCGGGTTCGATTCCCGGCCTCGGCGGAGGACGGGAATTTTTCCACGCTTCTTTCTCCTCCAAACGGGCCCTAGGGTCTACCCAGCCCTCTATAGAATGGGTACCGGGTTTCTTTCCCGGGAGTTAAAGGCGGGCGAGCGACGGGCCGACCTCCCGTCCTCAACTTTGTCCCGTAGGTTCTGAACACTGGAGCCTACCCTCCAGCTGCATTGCCCAGGTCCTCTGGGCCTGATCGCAACTTTAACTTTAACTTAACTCATCTATTACTGAGCTAAACATTTTACTGAATATGAAAGAAATGTTTATTGCTTTTTTTTTATTAAAAAAAATGATCACCGTTGTTTATAGGTTTCGTCTCGTGATTTCATGTTTCTACTGTTTCAAACATAGTTGACGAAGATCCAATGAAATAAACAGTTCTTTTTTAAAATACAGCAAAATAACTTTTTTATTTCATGCAATGAAAGGAAACAAAAAAACTCCAGCAAAATTACAACATTGAACTTGATGTTGATGGAGATATTTTTTTTTCCTTCAAATCATCGCTTGTTATTGAATCTTGTTACAATCTGCAAAAACAGTCTACTTGAAATTCCGTTATATATTAAACTGATAACTGATATTTAACTAATTAGTTAATTTATTTAGTTAACAAGAATATTGATGCTTATGATATCCCTTCTTGAGATGGCTAAGATTTTTACATTTCTTATTAAAGGTATAATTTAAGAAGGGATTAAAAAAAATAACCGATGTTTTATAATGCGAGAACTCCTTCTTCTTTCTTGAAATAAAAATTAGTTTTCATAAATAAATAAAAAAAATAAAAAACCTTTCCCAATTGTAGATTTATTGACGAAGGCCAATTTTTGGAATCGAATATTACAATGGGATCACCTATCCCACCTAACAATAAATAAATAAATAAATAAACAATAAATTCGCCCGTCCTTTCCATTATTTAACAAGATAGAAATTTGAAAGACAAAATAAAAACTGTCACTGTCTGCTCACTTCAGCTCACTTCGAAAACCCCTTATTCGGCTTTACCTCCCTTGGCGTTATTTCTCCATGGCTTCCACTCTCTCACACTTAATAATAATAGTCGGCTTTAAGCATTGGAAGACAGCATTGGAACGGTTAGCGTCCGGATCACTCGAATCTAATACAGTTTGTTATTTCACGTAAGAAAAAAAATCCTTAACATCAGTAAAAGTTATCACATTTGCGAAGACCTGATATCATGAGTTGGATCTAAAAACTGGTCTTAATACATCATCTGTAGTAAGGCTCTACCTACAGACAGATTCAAATTATTATCTTTACTTAACTAACCGCTTGTATCTTCTAGCTTCCGCTTAATCAAGCATGTGTTTAAAATATCTAACTTTGCTGTTGTTCTATTTGTATATTCAGATGCAAAATTTGGATTCAAATGTAATTATTTGCTGACGATTCCTTAATTTCTAGTGACCCATTTGGAAGATATTGTGATAGCCACCAAAATCGCTAGCTATTGCGTTTGTCCTGTCTGTCCGTCCGTGTCTTTCGATCCCTAACAACTCCCGAACGAAAGGTCCGATTGACAAACGGATTTCACCATCGTGTTCAGAGGCCCAAACAACGTAGGAACGAGGTATTTTCAGGGCCAAACGCCCCTCCATGTTTGAGATATTTGGCATTGTTATCACTGGATTTCCAATATTAGCTTAAATGTTAGAAATGCAACCTCCTCATTTCAGTTGTCAGCTGTAGCTTGATGCTTAATGTCTCGGACTCATCTTCTGAAAGTTATCAGTTCGAATCTGTCCACTACTATTTCTCTTAATATTTTTTTTCTCAATGGATTTTTTTTTCTTATTTTCACAACATTTTTCGAATCAATAGAAATCAGTTACACAAGAATTCATCTTGACTTGCCTAATGCGTTGATTTGCATAATGCGTCGGCATTTTATTCCTTTGATTCCTCCTTTGAATTCTTCCACTTTTTTATGTTAGGAATCTGAAATGTTTTTAAGACTTTCTAAAAATCTATTTAGCGATTGTGTCTTTATTACTAAATATTATTCTTGCGTTCATATGGATTATCTCCAAATTTATAGATTGAAAATTTGACATAACTTAATGGGATATGCACTATGGATGTGTATGGTTTACTTGATAAATATTAGCCCTTTTTCTTGTATCAATCCATTCTCGCCTTCGTTTAATCATGCTCCTCTTTTCGTCCCATTTATTTCTTTGTTGCTTCATTCTGCCTTTAAAGCTCATGCAACTAATAACAATACTTAGTTCCTCTATTGTTATAATATCTTTTAAATTAATTCTTTTGCATTTAATTAGATAAAAAAACACTATATCACATTATTTATCTACAGATTTTTTGTTTTGTTTCACTGTTTTGTTTGTAGCCTAAATCTATTTCGTTTGATACCAATTTGCCTAGATGCCTTTTGTTTTGTCGAAGAAAACCCCCTTTAAGATAACTGAGCTATCAAATTTGTAAATACACATTTAAATTATAAAATACTACTAGCAATAAATTGAATTGAATTGAATCCTACATGTAATTTATGCAATGGTCTTAGTTGTAATGCCAGGAAATAATACTTTTACTGATATAGTGTAGCTGCTTATTCTCCTGCTTGATTGTTTGGCCACCTTGGCTAAGAAACTTAATAGCCCTTCCAAACAAATTGTATTGAATGTTTATTGCAAACTTAGTACAGATAATCCTTTTCGGTCAATGCCATTGTCCAACTGACAAGTGCTTTTACTGCAGTTACCTCATCAGTAGTTTTCAGGCTGCTTAAAGAAGCGAAAACCAGAGGTCCGTACTGTGCTTTCCGGCAAATGTCTGCTCATAATGTATCAAAGTATGGTAGTTTTGATCTATCAGGTAATCGATGGAAGGATCATGGGTTTTAATCTAAAAATAAAATTTCTAAAGTTAATTCAAATTTTGCATTTAGATCAATGCAATAATTACTGAACTTCGTTTTTACGTAAAGAAGAAACCGATATTATTCTTTTTTCTTATATGAAGGAAAACAAAAAAGCATGATTTATGCTTCACGCTCTTTTGGGACTTAATTTTTCAAAAACATACTGAGGTTATTTTTGTTGATTTTTTTTTCTCTTTCCTCTGATCCTTCAGATACAAAATTGTTTTGTTTGTAATATTTAGTCTTGAAACGTCTGAATTATAAAATAATTTAATCTCAAGTTTCTCATTTCCATACAAATGTATTTGAATTTCCTGTGTTCCGAATGCGTTCTGGTTATTCATGAGCTATCAATAGTTAAATAAACAAACAAATTATAAATACTTACTCAATTCAACTTCACGAGTATATAAAAAAAAATATATAAAACATATAAAATCTCGATGTCAAAATATTTCGATTTTTTTTTTTTTTTTGGTTTATTTTTTAATGATAATAATTTTCTTTAAATGACTCCAAAACGGATGTTATTAAGGACTCAGTGGTCTAATATTAAAAGTCGTTATTTGTCTTGTTTATCTGCTCATTAGGAAAGTAAATTGTATTCGATTGCTTTTCGATTGTTCTAAATAGATGGAATTTACACAGAAGAGAAAAAACACTTCCATAGCCTTGGAATCAAAACATAGTTCCTTACATTCCTCCCCATTCAGCTGAATATTTTGAAATTGTATTTCACAAAAGAATGGAGCCCTAAATAAAAAAATGTCTAGTGATGTTTGTAACAACATCCTGCAAAATTAATTAAACTTGCTCGTATTTATGCATCTATTAAGGATAACTAGGCCATCCCCCGTATACATGCGCTTGTTTTTCTGTATTATAAGTGAATCAAATTCTAAGTAAGTTCTTATCACTTATAAGAATATTATATTTAAAATATTGCAACGTTTCGGCAATTGTAGTTCTAATTGTCATTTTCGAATTACAAATAAATAGACGGATCGGAAATAAATAAACAATCTTGAGATTCGAAAAAAAAAAAAGGTTGAATTCACTCATTATTGATGGGGGGAAGAGGAAGAAACATAAGTCGTAAAACAATGTAAAGTGAGTTGTAGTCCCCGTGGCCTGATGGATAAGATGTCTGACTTCTGGATCAGAAGGTTGCAGGTTCGATTCCCGTCGCGGACGTTTCATTGTAAAAATTATTTCCATTCTCCCATGAAATTGCGCCGGACAGACAGACAGAGAAATAAAAGATTTTAGTAATATAGATTCATAAAAAAAAAAATATTATCCAAGTTAAGCTATCGTTTTTTATCCACTAACATTGTAAGTGGTGTCTAAGAGACATCACAGAAAAACAAAATCGCACAATAACTAAACAAAAATCACTGAGCTTATT
>JAFIDM010000006.1:54508832-54525390 GCA_023159025.1 Thereuonema tuberculata
AATAAATAAATAAATAAATAAATAAATAAATAAATAAATAAATAAATAAAACAATATATTTCTTCTATATTATATTAAATACATGTTGATTCTTTATTTAGTGACATATACAGCATCAAATGTTAACAACTTCCTGTATTATTATTTGATAATTTGAATTACAGATTAATATTTTCTTCATGCATTTTCTTAGTACGAACATTTCTCAAAAAAAGCTCTCTTAGAATGTGTAAGAATAGGCTGTAGTTGTCAGTTTATTCACCCTATTATCCTTGAAATTTTGCCAAAAGCTCTAATAGGCCTAATGACTGAATTGACTGAATTTATTGATATATTTTTTTTTACTTTGTAATATTTCAAGGGACTGCATCCGTTACAAGATTTTTTTTTTTTTTTTGATAAGCATTATAAATATTTTAAATTGAAAGTTCCCTTGGAGAGATTGAATTATTAATTTTAGAATCCTTTTCAGCTTGATTTTTTTGTTGTTAATAAGTAATGCTTAGATTCGTATAGTATAAAGATGATCCGGCGGCGGACTTCGAGATTTGTTTTTTAATTACTTATTTATTTATTTTTACTTTTTTTTAATGTTATTTTGAAGTTTGATTGAATTTGATTAGATTTCCTACTTACACTATGTGCAATAGAGCAGTGGTATTTAGCCATTTTGTTCGGGTACCCTCAGATATAATTTATCTTTATCTATGTACCTCCAAGATTATTAATTGGAATTAAATTAGTGAATTTACCTACAATTAAATAAAATTCCAGGACCTACAGTCCGTTTATGAATGGCAGAGCTACCAATTCCGGACGATTTTACTCCGCAGAGGGGTGATACGCTGAGACGGATTCTTTCCTAAGAAATTCTTTTGGACATTTTCGCTTTTAAGAAAAAAATAACGGAGGAGCATTTTTGCAATAATATTTATTCTTTCCATAATTCTTTCCCGAAAAGCGCAAATAGAACCCAGCTACTAGTAAACTAACACTATAAAAAGTAAACATCCCATCTTCCTCGCCCCTATTTGGAAGAAATCGCAGGAGACCTGATGCAAGCGCAAAAGCGCTGAAGGCTCTCCTAAACGAAAACGGACTGTATAGCAAACATCTAAAACAAAACAAACAAAAAACATAATTTACGTCGAATATAATATATTAATTTACTATTTTTTAATAATTAAACAATTAATTTTAATTTTACAAATGCATATTACTTGCTTCCTATCGTATCAAAATTGTTAAATTAACAAACGTAAACCTGAATTGTAGCGCCCGGATAACGTAAAAGTTGTATTAGCAAAGCAAACTTAATCTTGAATGAAGTTTTTTTCACGTATCTTTTTAGATACGTATCTCTTTAGATGTCCTTTCGTAACCAGGTTGAATATCACTGTAATAGTGCATGTCATTATTTCCTGGGGGGGGGGGGGAGTATTTTATTTATTTATTATTTTTTTCATATTCTTTGGATATTTCTAATAGAAATGCAATTTCTGAAATCGTGAAATAAAAGCGTTTTTACGAAAGCAGTCATTGACAGATGGCGCCGTTTCGCCTCTGATGAAATTCATTTGCAAATGGCGCTGAACAATTCATTTGGACTGAGATCATTCCATCATTTGCGCCAAATATGTCAACTATTTGGGTTTTTAATTTAGAATTAAGCTCAAAACATTAATGGAATTCCAACGAAGTTGGCTTTTTTGTTTATCTCTCATCAGCCAGTTAATAAAGACTTCGTTTTCATTCTGAAATGATAATGTAAATATTTATAGCTAACATTTTTAATGTTTACATAAAGCTTTTTGTATAAACATCTTTGATGATCTGTCAATGTGTTTCATTAAAACTGGCATTTTGAGCAACGTTCTCTTAAATAAGCATTATCTGTTACATTATTATGTTATTTTCTTTTATTATTGATTTAGATAATAAATTTATATGTTTGATATATTTTTGCCTCGAAAACAGAATATAATAAAATTAAAATACCCCTTACAATATTTTTTTCGATATCTCCACATTCATTTATGTGTGTTTACAATTATTGTAAATCATAAAGGTTGCAACAGATTTCAATTCTCTAAATGCGCTGTCTTGTCCCTGCTTGGAAGAGCAGGAAATATTGAGAAATCACTGGAAAGGGTTTAAAAATTTCCAAAGAAATTGGAAATTTCCTACTGGGATGATACTATTACCAAGAGATTAAAAAAAAAAGAGGTTTCCCTTTTCTTTACGTCATTGGAAGTAATTACTTATATTTCTTTTACAGCGTTTCTGTGTTCGTCTAATATGACAGCTGGCAGTTACACCCACGTTCATTATGTTCAGCGCTTTTCACTTTTCGGCAGAAGGCACTGAGCAACAATCCGAAAACGGCATCGGTCGTCTTTTTATAGTATCTTTTTATATATTTACAGCATTTGTGCGCTCTAAGTCTCTTTTGATTCCTACAACTTTCCAATATTGTTTGGATTTTTAGGCATAGCTCTGTTGCAAATTAATGCATGTTAGTAGAAATATGTTACAGTAGAGTCCCGCTAATCCGGACTCCGCTAATCCGGAAATCCGGTTAATCCGGACGGGATTAAAAAAAAAAGAGAATTTTTTGAAAGAGGAAAAACTCCCAGAAAAAGCTGTGTTGTTCATAGACAATGCACCGTGCCACCCTCCTGAAGAAGACTTGCGAAAGGAGGACATTTTTGTGAAATTTCTGCCCTCGAACGTCACTGCTTTGATTCAACCAATGGACCTACATTTGATAATCCTATATCAGTTCGTAGGTTAAAAACTTAGGTCTATATATATAGTATGTAGTATTAAAACTAAAAGTAAGCTGTAGGGAAAGAAAAAAAAAGGCCGATTTTTTTTTTAGTTTCAATCTAAAACTTGTGTTACCGGTATGTACATTTTAAGGCATATTCCGTTTAATCCGGACTTTCGATGATCCGATCAGGTTCCGGTCCCATCTAGTCCGGATTAACAGGACTCTACTGTATTATATTTTTAAATGCATTAGCAAGTGGAAAAA
Organism: Thereuonema tuberculata; assembly: GCA_023159025.1. Classification (NCBI taxonomy): domain Eukaryota; kingdom Metazoa; phylum Arthropoda; class Chilopoda; order Scutigeromorpha; family Scutigeridae; genus Thereuonema; species Thereuonema tuberculata. Next base: position 54,511,870 of record JAFIDM010000006.1, read on the forward strand.
AAAAAAAGAAAACCTTATGCCCACTTTTCTGCGATACTCGCTTTTTGGCGGGAATCCTGAACCTATCGATATTATCCCTATTGTAAATATTTAACAAGCATTAATATGGTTAACTGACAGTTAATCGAAAGAAATATGAAATTCCAAATTAAGTTACTTGATGTACTAATTTTTCATTAAAAAAAAAATTCATTACATTGTAAATATTTTATTACTATCAATAAAAATAAAACAAAATTGCAGTTTATTGCATTTTTTTACTGTTTAAGGCACAACCATTTTCAACATATAAATTACAGTAAAAAATTACGAAACATGATGATTTGAGATGTAAAAATAAACTTCTCGAAAAGTCCTATTTTATATTTTATTTGTTTTAATCAATTTAATAAATACAGTAAAACCCCGTTATTACGCTCCCGCTTATAGCACTATCCCGTTCTTTACGCTCCTTTCATGCGGTCCCTGGAATTTTCTATGTAACTCTGTATACTTTTACCCTCTTATAACGCTTCAAATCCCGCTTGTAGCGCTTTTTTAAATCGGAAATTTTGTATCGAAAAGAAATGTAACACTGTAAAGATTCTTTTCTTTCCCTGGTAGGAGGGAATCTTTGAACTCTTTGAAGTGCGGGTCTGTGATACAGTAAGTTAGTGCAAAATGTCGAAGCGGAAATCCCTTTCTATAAGTGAAAAATTGCAAATTCTCCGTAAGTACGACGAGAATTCTACACTAAGTCAGAAGGATTTCTCAGAATCTCTAGGAATTCCCTCATCCAGTCTGAGAACAATAATAAAAAATAAGAATGGAATTATCAATGCAGCGAAGGATGGTTGCAAACGTAAAAAAGTAAAGTGTGGAAAATATGAAGATGCCGAGGAAATTCTAATTGAATGGATTCATCAGTCCCGTGATGCATCAGTGCCATTAAGTGACCCAATCATTCAAGAAAAGGCGCGTGAAATAGCGGGCAGTGCACTAAATCTGCTCCGAAAATATATTTGTATTGCTCCTAGTGGAGTATCAATTGATGTTAATAGTATTGAACCGCATTGAAAATGTCATAATTTATAACAGTAGCATACACACATGGCAAACCACAATCAAAGATTTTTTTAATAGGAAATAAGTTCACATCTGCACTATATCTATTGCAGAATCAAGTATCTTTCCTGTAAAATGGTGTCTAAATGTTTCCCCATCACATAAATCATTTCCCCGTTTATAGCGCTATCCCGCTTATTACGCTTGTAGGTCATGGTCCCTTGACGAGCGTAATAACGGGGTTTTACTGTATTTATAAAGTCAATACTTGCTTTTAAGTATTACAAAAAATATACTATTATATTTTACTAGTGAAAATCTGCAAAAAATATTTAATAAATCATTTGAGAAGGAAATACCACAAAACCATGAAATGTTTTCTTTTTATTCACGTGCAGACAGTTCCTGGTTTGTATCGGTTTGATCGGGGGGGTAACGCTCACGCGTCACAGGATGCGCCCCCCCCCCCCCTCTAACCATAGTGAGTGTAAGGAAAGCGATAAAATGCAGCGCTGGCTTTTGTCTTCCTTCGACCACCAAAGGCTCAACCAAGGGCAAAGACAATAATAAAGTTTGAATCCATTTCATTTATTGATAAAAATAACAAAAATTTAAACTTCAAGGAAAACAAAATTATATTCTTATTAAATTTAATTTTTTATTATGAAAATTTATCAGTAGATCTTCTAAAAAATAAAAACTATAAAACTAAAATTCAAAAAGCATTTTAAGAATTGAAAAATAAATGCTTTCTCTTCTGCTGTACAAAGTTTCAGATTTTTAATTACAATAGTATTGAAGATATGATAAGTTATGGAGAATTCCAAATTCTCACAGCGAGAAAATCAATTCGAATGACATGAAAATTTGCAACACTATATTTTGGAATTTCATCTTACGTAGGAATAGTTTACAGAGAGTATTTCTAGTTTAATAGGGATTCTATTAAACTAGAAATACTCCTCTGTAAACTATCTCTATCGGATTCTACGATAGAGACCTTAACTCACTTCATTCCAAGGGCCACAATAAGCCTGTTTCGCTTTTTATTGGTCGATAGGTTTGTGGTTTTACGAAGCAAAAATGATTGGAAAATCCTGTTGTGAATTACTCAATTGTTTAAATGAAAACCCCATTAATAATTCCTCCTGAGTTCAATAAACGTAACGTTGCAAAACAGATCTAGGGACCATTAATAACTTAAAAAGTCTTAAAAACAACTTAACCAGAGATTTTTAATGATAAATGATAAATAATTTACTCGAAAATATGTTTAAAAGAATTAACTGTTATCTAATACAATTTTTTTTCTTTCTTTTTTTTCCTTCAGACATTGTATGTGATCAAGTTTTTTATCACTAAAATATCTCTAACATCAGTATCTCAAAGACAATAGTTATTATCTATAGTAATATTACGAATGAATTATCGAGGCACGTGAACCGTCGAGTGTTTAAATATTTAGCTTTTTCTGTTGCTTTTCTATTTATGGATGATTTATTAAAAAGAATCATAAAATTCCATGTGATTCTTTGTGATCGCGAAAGGAAAAGCTCCGCGTTTGCTGTTCATCGGAGCAAAATGAGATCGAGTGGTGAGAAGAATCGGCAGCTATTCTACAGAGGATAGACCCTTGAACCCGTTTGAAAGAGAATCCAACGAGAATAAGTCAAACTCGGGATCGAACTCGGCACCTCAAGCCCGCAGTGAAATATCAACGTAAAGCAGGATTATATGAGTTATAAGAAAGGGAAGATAACGATAGAAAAAAAAATGAATAAAAAAAAGAGTAATAAATCTATATTTACTAAATAAAATCTTTCTTTTCCGATTGTCCGGCGCAGTTCAACAATTGCAAAAACATTGTTTCCATTTTCCGACGCAGTTCAAGAATGAATAAGGGCGTGCCGGGGTAATTGTCGGTGGAATGTTGTGTGCCTGTGTAATTGTTGCGTGGAAGTCGATAAATGCAAACGGCGCAATTGTTGGGATGGTTCATTGTTGCGAGGAAATCGACAGATTCACAATGAATATGGTTGAACTTCAAAATTGTTTGTTTTGACACAAATGTTTTATTCTCTCGGCGAGCGCTATCAAATGATGAGTTCATGCAAAAACGAATAAAATAGAATAATAAAATAATACTAAAGATTTTAGTAATATATAGATTTCCTCAATTAATTAATCAAATAACATCAAACTAAATATGGAACCGATTCCCGGAACTTCATAGATGACGATGAAAGAAGCAGCCATAAGACACAGTATCGAGATGACAATGAGAGAAAGAGGAAGGAAGGAGAAAAAAGTGTCAAAAATATTGAGCAAATATCTATGCAACCAAGCGATAATCTACTTCCATTCATTTTCACAAGAAGACAATTTCCAATCAGACCTTCTTATGCGATATCTATCAATATAGCTCAAGGACAGACTCTAAATAAAGTTGCCATCTATTTGGAGAACGATATCTTCACTCACGGACAAATGTATGTTGCAATTTCTAGATTCACAAGTTATCACAATTTAGTTATATTCACTCGAAAGAACATTCATAATCAATTCGTTGCCAAGAATATCGTATACAAGCTATGGTAGAACCGAAATATACTTTATCTAACATCCATCTCAGCATATCTCTTCTTCAAAAATCTATAACGATCAAACTACAAGTACATGCGGAAGATGACTTAATAATAAGTAAAAAAGGGATTATTTAAAAAATTATAGAATTTCAACTGTAAATAAATAAATAAATAAATAAGAGAGAGAAGAGAGGAAAAAGTAGAGAATTGCTCTCCTAAATCTGCTTCATTCCTATTTTCTGTTTTTTAATTTAATACACGAAGTAACATTTGGTAAAATAGGGATGACTTTATAACAATGACGACCGACTGACATAGTTTGGATCGACGAAGCGACGACTTGCTATAAATTTCTATCTTTAGGCTATTTCAGTTCATAACAACGAGTTGTTGTTGACCGTAACGTTAGTGGACTGAATCAACAGGTAGAATCGACCGAGAATCTCAGGACTCAAGGTTCAGCTTCAATATTATTATTTTGATTAAGTACAACGTTGAATATTGTGCGATACTTTCTCTTCTAATTATCATTTGAAGGCAGTATATAATAACACTTATAATATGTAGCAAACAATTTTCAGTGTGTCCTATTGAAGGAAGGTTAACGTTATATGAAGCTTGAACCTTATAAATTTCATATTGCAAAATTGGAACTCTGCCCCTTCTGCAATAAATAATATTGGTTTAGGGATTTTAAGGTATAAAATTCGAGTTTTATACAATATCTAATTATATGTATAATAATACAATAATAAGTATGTGGTATTAATTATCGTAATATAATAATATAACACGAGTTTGTTTATTTTTTTTTTTCTGTTGTGGGCAATTTAAAATACTGTATATAAAATTGTCCGTGAAAACGTGGAAAAAGAAAACGTGGAAGACCACCAACTAGATGGGTAGACCCCGTTATCAAAATAGCTGGCAAGAAATGGAGAAGGGAAGCCCAAGATCGGGCGTACTGGAAACTTTACGACCTGCACCTTTGGAGAGATCCAAGATGAAATCACAGGTCCATCAAGGTAATCAAGGTAATATAAAATTGTCAAATTTCAGATATTAATTTATTCAACAGAACATTTTTACTTGATTTCCATTTTAACAAGATTCGTAAATTTACCAGTATTGTACGCCCAATTTATTTTAATTTGTTTATTTTAGTGAATTAAAAAGATATTTCGATATTAACACTGACTTTGAAAGCTTTTTTTAAACATGAAAATATTATACAAAAATACAAATAAAATTTTCAATTTAAATTTGAAATTTATAAAAAATGCAAAATTAAAAAAAAAATTATTTTGTCTTAATTTACCTTACTATTTAGGAGATTGTAAATTTAATAAGATGTTTGTCACTAATGTATTTATTTATTTATTTATTTAACACATTATTTATGACTGTAGCAAAGACACAAAATTAGTATTTACATATCGTCGGAATCTATATATATATATATATATTTATTTATTTATTTAAATTTAAAGATCACAAAAAGCCTTTTTTTTTTTTTTTTTTTTTATAAGTAACATTTAATAACAATAAAAGGGGATCTGATTCATATTTTGAGTGAGGACCTACAAATCTCAATTACTACATCAATGAAAAATAAAAATTATGAATTATTAAAAAATTCTTAGTTTTAAAATCCGCTTTATTTGTAACGATAAAGCTTGTGCGAAGGAAACGGGATTGTTTTTTTTTTTTTTTGTTTAGCTGAGAGATTTATGTCTCGCTTTTAAGATTAATGTCAGTTTGTAACGGAAGACCTTCGACTGAAGCATTTCGGTGAAGTTAAAACCAGAAGGAGAAAAAAAAAAACGGTTCAAACGGAAAAACTGCTTTCGATTAGGAAGTAAATAATCCTCCCCCACAATGGGCATTCCTGAAACGGTGTTGGGATTAATTAAACATAATTGGAATCGACCATTAGGGAAAAAAAGGGAAGTTACATACCCACGGTAAATCAAGGGAGGGTAAAAAAAATGAAGGATAAAGAAACGAAATATTAATACACATCATTCAATCGGAATCTCTTCAGAGAAATTTTAGAAAGAAAAATTAAAATTGTAAGAAAATTACCATAATTTCTATGAGAATTATAATTTTTTTCTCTTCTATATTTAGGTTGGGAGGGAGATCCAAAACTTGATCAGGGGTAGGTTTACTATGAAAAAATTAGTATTTTTTTATTATTACGTAAATATTTTAGCATTATTTAATAAAATAACAATGCATAATACTATAATATTTCTACTAAATTATTTATTTTGAATAGGATGGTTTTTTATTATTTATTTATTTTTTAATTTTTAAATAAATATTTTTTTTAAATAGTCAATATTATGATTGAGTAATAATCTCTTGCGCCTGTCATCCTCTCCCCCCCTTAGGCCACCCATTGAAACGTGAGTCATCTACTACGAGATTAGTTGAAGTGCTGTGGCCAGTATTTAAGCGTACGAGACTCTCTTGAAAACTTCTTTGTACTGGGGTTCAGCTTTTTATCGTCTGTGACTATTTCCTAAAGTTGAGTTAGACTACATTGAAGTTTCGACTTTCGCCAACAACAGGATATTAGCGAAGGGGAAGTGGCATCGGAGGATCCGGATACACGAGGCATTAACTTCCCCGAAGTGTGAGCGAGTGGACGCCACAAAAGCTCATTGATAATTAGAACGACAGACGCTTGATCGACCGTTAGCCGGCTTGAAAAGAACAAGTTTGTGAAGCTCTTTTGGTTGGGCGGCGTCTGACTGACGGGTTGACCCCCAGTGTTGTTGTGGCGTGACTGCGTTGATGATATTCCATGATCCTCCGCTTTCCACAATTACTGAATAAAACCACCGCAAAATATGAGTTGGAAGCCTCCTTCGTCACTGCATTGCAGAGCGTTCACAGGGACACGAACTCACAACTCCCTCCCACCGATAGCAAGCAGGGTAAGTAGATCCCATTAATATCACTCAAGCGATTTCCCATCCGATCAGAGTAAACCTAACATCCACCAACATCTCGCTTTAATTATGGTTATATCATCGTATAAATATTTCACATTGTAAATAATAATTACCGTTCGATCTTTGAGTTTTTTTATTTACTTACATTATACCGCATTCAAAAATTATTTTGTACCGCAGTTTTAATTTATTTCGTATATTTAGTATTTCGTTACAAGTTTAGTATTTCGTTAGAGTTTAAGTGAAATTTCATAGAGAAAAAATAAATTCGAAACTGAATCTGACATTTTCATTGCAGCGCTTGGGTTTCCCGCTTTTATTCTAATTCTTTTTTTAAATTTTAATTTTAAATTTCCGGATCGTATACACTTCAACACAAAAAATCAAAGAATTGAAATAAGCGATTGAGATTCTATTTTCATTTTGTGTCATTTTTCTTTGGACAAATTATCGAAAAGCCAAAAGCGAATATAATTAAAATTCGAGACGATCAGTGCACCATAGTCTGATTCAGAGTTTGTTTTCGTTCTCGTAGAGATGTGAAATCACGGAAAAAAATTCCAAATTACGTAAGTTTTCAATTAAATACAACGGATTTTATTTGACAAACTAGAAAAAGTGGTCACAGAAAAGCTTAGCTTTGAATATCCAATATTTTTCATTTAAATATTTGTATAAATTATTCTTAGCAGCCTATATGCTTTTTTTTATTTTTTTTAAACTTGTTTTCGTTATTGAGAATTTAACAAGTGTTTGAGAAGCTTTCACGGTTGTTACCATTTCTATATTTACTTTCATTTGTTCAATGAATTGAAATAGCAAAGCTAGGTATTTGATAACAAACTTTAATTTGAAAATAAATAAATAAATAATATATAGTCGAAATATTGTTTGATATCTAAAACACTACAGCAAGGATGTATATTTTCCTAATAAATTAAAAAATATGTAAATATATAATATCTCCTCACTGATCTTAAAATTTAGCACGTTTCATTAATTTTCGAAAAAAAAAATTCTTGAAATAATTTGTAAAAAAATTCTGTAGAAAAAAAAATCATCTTTTTAATCATTGGTATTATTGAAAAAAAAAAAAAAAAAAAACCACAATATCTTGTTTACATATTTATTTATTTATTTATTTATTTAAGTCGATATACTGTGAATTTAATTAAAGAAAATAATATTCAGTTTGAGATATCTTCCCATACATAGGAATTATCTATAATTCATATGGGTTTTTATCTATCCTATAAACTTGATGGATTTTTATTTTCATATGTAAAATGATATGTTTATATTTCGTTCCACTAAAAAACCTCCATAAGCAAATAAATTCAAAGCTTATAAGATTAGCCTGGGATTTACAGCGTCTTGAATGTTTAGTTCACATTTTATCAAATAATACGAATTCATTTAGAACAATAACATTTATTAAATTAGTTAACATTATGTTCATCCAACCATTAGATTCAGATTAAAACATAAATCAACTCAAATTAAAAATAAAAATTAGCATAAATACGACAAAATTAATAAATAAAGTAAATGTAAATAAATAAAAAAATGCACTTAATATTAACGAGAGTTTAAAGATAAAATATAAAAAGAATAAAAAAACAGTAAACCAAAAATAAAACTAAACATTTTAAATAAATTAGTTGAGAGACTTATTTACATTTTAATATTCACTCCAGTGTTCGGGCTCTTTTGTTTGCCTTGAGAAAAAAGGGCCAGACAAAGTCTTTCGAAAGCTCTGCCGAATTTTGAAACGTAAACAATTCTTTGTAATTAATTTCTTCTTAAGTTTTTGTTTCATTTTCGAATTTCTGTTGTGATTTTCTTAGTTTTATTTTTAAATTCGTGACGCATTGGATATAAACTTAATTTTATTTTTATGTTTAATTTAATTAATTAATTTACTTATTTATCTTCGTTGTATTTGTTATTTTAAATTGGATATTTTTTGTTTTTCATTTTTATTTGATGTTTTATTGTAGAATTAATTGTTGGATAAATGAAATTTATGTAATTTAATATTTTTATTTATTGTGCAAATGAGTTATTTTTGTTTAATTAGGACGAATTGATTAATTAAACATTCTTATTATGCATTTTTATCAATTAGTGAATGCCAATTTATCTATTAATTTTTAATTATATATTAAAATTTTGAATTTGTTTTCCACCAATCACAGAGCAGGAAAGTTTAGAACAGTTAGGAAGGACATGTTATTTAAGTAATTAATTTGAAAGCGGCATAACATTTAGAGATGCTTTAATGAAATGAAAGAAGTTGGAAAGAAATAGAACCGAGCTATATTTGCTCTGGGAAGGGTAAACAGATGAGCATTTTGTTTTGTTTCTTTTGTCTTGTTTTTCTAATTTAGCTTGAAAATAATAATAATATTAAAAAAAAAGTACGGGACAAAAAGCTCATCTAGCCTCTATTATTTAAAACACAAACAAACAAACAAACAAAAAATCAGTTTGTTTGGGGTACATCCACAATAATTATGCAATAACTGAAGTTCGTACGCGCTTTGCCAGGCAACAGGAGCGTTGTTGCATAGCCAACTCAACTGCGCATATTCCAACTGTTGCAAATGGATTTCACTATTGGATTGCATGTATTTCTTACAATTTAAACTTTAATTTGTTTTTAGTTTACTTGTTGTAATTTACACTTTTTAAATAAATAAAATGATTTCCGTTACATATGCGAGGCTTGCGGAGCGAAGCGACGGTAAGCTTCTAGTATAATTCTAATGTTAGATCATTCACTGTTGTATAGTCTAATAGACGGACAGCAAACGTCATACAAAACGGTCTAAGAGATCTGAGACGAATTGCAGTAATAACTACACTGAATTTCATTTGTTTTGATTTGTACTAATTTTTTTTATATATAAAAGTAACATTTTTTCAGCTTCATCACAAAAAGTTTAAAAAAATATAACGTCTACTTTACCTAAACTGTTTTTTCTTAAAATTTCTTTTTTTTTTCATTGTTTTTGTTTTTTGGATTGTGGAAATGACATAAGCCTACATTGTATTAAAATTATAATATTATTAAATACCAAACAGCATAAATTTTTCATTTGCTGAATAAATAATGAAATTAGCATTACTTATTTCGGTAATTGTGAACACCGGACCAGTGGAATGAAGACGATTTTTTTTCTTTATTACGGAACCAAACGATTCTTTATTTATTATATTATTAAACGATTCCGAAATACGTAGTGATATGAGATCGATGAAAAATTGTAGGTTTCTCTTTTGGTTTTAAGAAAATTAGAAATTTAGGTGGCACTCTTATCGTAAGCGCCCTAAAAAATAAGAAAAATGGTGGTCTTACAATTATTTTCAGAATGGTATATAAATTGCAAAATTGAGGGTGATTCTGAAAAGAAAAGTATTTTTTTTTCTGTTGTGTTTCCAAATGAAATATTCTGGAAATGATCATACCTCACCTTACCTAACCTAGTGTTAATTAAAAGAAAAATGTTTGCTCTTTTTTTTTTTATTTTCTGTTTTATTTGAAAACGAAACATGGTAGAGGGATTTTGCGAATTTCCCGCCAGGTGAGTTTCTTGGTCGCATCTTAACAACGCTACAAGTTCTTGCCTTCAAAGTGTCAACAACCGCCGCCCGCGAGAGAGTTCCAACTAAATGTCAAATTTTCATAAAAAGTACAAAAAAATAAAACTTAAGAGTTGTCTATCAATTTCATCCCTAGTATGCGTTTGTCTTCCTCGACTAAAGTCTTTAAAATGGGCATAGCAAGTTTCAATATGATCCATCCAGTGGTTCAAAAGTTATTAGGTGTGATCCGTGAGTTACTAGAGAACATACACACAGACTGACTTATTTCTCACTTTTTCTCGGAAATTGTTAAAAGATCCGTCCAATGGGATCGAGATGTTTCCTACAGACGGACGGATATACCAAATCCAGTAGAGCTTTCGCTGTTGTATTAAGAAAACATGTACATTAGAAAGTGTGCGGTCTGTGAACATTTGCCTACTTTCTCCTAACTAACAAAAATATTAGTAGTGTAACCGAAAATACAACACAATACTTTCTGTGGTTTTTCCCAAGAAATTTCGAGAAGCAAAAAAACGCAACACCTGACTTCTTGCAAATAATTATTCACATCCTGAAAAACTCCTATAAAAATATTTTTTTCTGAAAATCTTAAAAGAAGTTTTTGCAGTTCAGTTTTAGTTTCTGGTCTTTCGACCCTTTAGGATGGAGATCGCGAGATCGTCTACATCCTGGGCTGCAAATATTCATTTGAAACTTAGACAGGATGATGCTTTAACTATGATATAGTGTTACTCAACCGAAAACGTACCGCGGACCAATAAAGTATCTATTTTTTTCAACGCGGACCTTTGAAAACATTATTTTATTTTATTTTTTTTTCCAACCAAAAAAAAAAAAGTATAAACCTTAGATTAGTCTTCAAACAAATAAGTACAAAACAGAATTTAAAAAAAAAAATTCTAAATTATATTTGCAAAACGTCTGCGGACCAATTTTTTTTTATCGCGGACCAGCGGTTGAGAAACGCTGATATAGAGGTTGATTTTTTGAAAGGTATCGATGAACGTCAGTGACAGGTTCTAAAAAGACAAGTCAGTAAAAAATGTCCCAAATACCTAGGGTCGGAAATACCTTGTTTTCTTATTATCCATAAAGAATATAGGGACTATTTGATGATACGGAAGGTGAACAATGTGTTACGTAATTGTTTTGTTTGTTTCAACAACCAGTACCTATGCTGACAGTGAATAGTGCGAGGGTAGGTGTTGTGACAGCTTTCGCCCTGTAGTGAGGCAGATGGTGGACATTGATGCCAGGTGTTGGTGGACGCTTCAATTATTGCTGTACATGTGTGTACATGTGCAATAGCAATTAGAAGTTTTTCTTTATAAATTTTGGAATGTTATCCACAATACAAGTACACACTATCAATTCCGTACGCTTCGGTTACCTACAGTATTATACGCGCATTAATGCATTATACCTCTAATGTAAAAAATAGTTTTAACTCGTAACCAAGCCTTTCCGACCCTAAGTTCATTGGCGATTGTCAGCAAAAACATGCTGTATAATAAAGAATAGTAAAACACAACATTTATGACTATTGGGACTTAACACAAAGAAAACTTACTTAACTGGGCAATTCAGAGAATTAACAACAGTTCATATGAAATATCTTATTAAGTTAGGCAGCTTATTTGTAAGGTGTACTGTAATGTAATTCAATTTTATTTTATATTTTATCATTAATAGGAGATGTAAGGATAATGATATAATAAAATATTTATAAATAAACATCGGACTGACCACCTGAGTTCAATTCAATCCCTTCAGTAACGAAACACGGGGAATCTAAGGTTGGCTATAGTGATATTTTTTAAAGATACTTTTACTATAGTATATACTACGAAATTGAATTTAACTATGCAATGAATGTTTAATATATGTACATTACGATATTACATCAACTTTGCAGATATTTCGCTTTTTCTGTATAAAAACACATCAATTCACGATTCAATATATACTAACGAGATTTTTTATACTAAAATGTACGAAGTTCGAAGAAGTTAAGCCTACTTTCCTTAGGATAGATATTTTTTTTTAAAGTCGCGAATATTTATTTTTAAATTCTAATATTATTATTATTATTATTATTCACGATCATTCCCATTTAAAGAGAGCGTTTGAACTTGAATTCCTCTATGATGACTGTTTGTGTTTTCTCTGGGCCCAAATTTTCTTCATGTGTTCACTGTGTTGTTTCCTACGCTCCGCTGTCCATTTACATCCCCGTCTCTTCTGTGTTGTGGTGTCAAATGTAAGTAAAATGTGGTGTCAAATGTAAATATTATTATTATTATTATTATTATTATTATATCAGTATATTATAATATCAATAAGTTACAAAAAACATTATTAAAAATATTTTTCAAACTAATTTCAGTAAAAAGAAAATTACAAGTGAAGAATTAATTAAATATAAAATTTTCACACCTGAACAAAAATTTCTATACAATCTTATTTCGATAAATTATTATAAATATATCTATCTGTATAATCGAGATGGTAAATTGTATAATTTTAGGAATGACTTAAATTTTAGACTTGATTATCCGCAATTATATAATAGTTATGGAGAATGTAATATGAAAAAAATATTACAGGATAAAATTAATAAAATAGGTATAAAAAACATAAATAAAATTGATAAAATAACTTCATTAAAAAGATTTCTTAAGATTTGGTTAATAACCAATGTGAATCCTATGGTTTAATAGGAGAAAAAAAAATGTCTTTTCAGAATAATGATAATTTATGTTTTATTTTATTCTGTCTATAACTCTTTGTATGCATCAAATCAGTGATGTATCAATTACTTTGTTTTATATTCTAATTTTTGTATGTTATTCTTTTTTTGCTTAACTTAATGTATTCGAACCTGTTGATGGGATTGCTTTAGTTCAATACTAACAGGACGAAAAGAATTTAATGAAAGTAAATAAAAAAAAAAAAAATTATTATTATTATTATTATATCGAAAAAGTTTCAAACCCCAGCTCAGACAATATGGCGGGTCAAGGACCAAAGCACATATTGCCAAGTGTATTAAAAAAAAAAAAAAATTGGAAGAATAGTTAGGGATGTGTGCTTGTGTCCATAAATTTCCGAACTATGCGTGTTGTGTTGAGTACCACAGCCTTCTGGAGTTGTGCATAAGTGTTTTTATGAAGTCCTAGTGTGCTGAGGCTGTGATGCAATGTGTGAGGCACCAGACCAGTAGCGGACAGGATGATGGGTACAACACGTACTCGGTCCTGCCTCCACTGCTTCTGGAGCTCGTGTGCTAGGTCTGTGTATTTACTTATCTTGTCAGC
>JAFIDM010000006.1:54525790-54542613 GCA_023159025.1 Thereuonema tuberculata
TTATTTCTGGCATTGAGTTGTGTTTTGAGGATGTTGTGAACGCGAGCACAGTATGTGTTCTTGAGTGCGTTTCTGATGTTTGCGTTGTCAATGACGCGTGCTTGCTGGAAGCCCAGGTATCTGTAGGTCTCTCCCTCTTCCATGGATTGGATGGCCAACCCATGGTCCAGTTCAAAACCCTCCAAATTCGTAGTCTTCCCGCGTGTTATATGCAGCTTGCGGCATTTGTCGATTCCAAATTCCATCCCAATGTCTTTGGTGAACTGTGTTGTGACTTGTAGTAAATTAGTAAGTTGTGCACTGTTTGTGGCGTAGAGTTTAATATCATCCATGTAGAGTAAGTGTGTGATTTTGTATGGTGTCAGAGTGCCTGAGGTAAGCTTATAACCGTGTTTTGTGTTGTCTAGCATGTGGCTTAATGGATTCAAGGCGAGGCAGAACCAAAGAGGACTCAAGGAATCTCCCTGGAAAATAGCTCTCCTTATGGGAATGGGGACTGTAGTGATGGAGGTGTTGGAGGTGCGTAGGTGTAGTGTTGTGTTCCAACTCTTCATCGTGGCATCCAAGAATGCCGTGATCTTGGGGTGTACTTTGTAGAGTTGAAGAGTGTGCAAAAGCCAGGAATGGGGGACTGAGTCAAATGCCTTCTTGTAGTCGATGTACGCGATGTGTAAGTTCCTATTCTTCGCGCGCGCCTGGCGCAGGATTACAGAGTCAATAAGGAGTTGCTCCTTACAACCCTGGGAATTCCTGCGACAGCCCTTCTGCTGTTCGGAAAGAATGTTATGTGTCTCGATGTGTGTGTAAATTTTGTCTGTAAGGCAGGAGGTGAGGAGTTTGTAAAGTGTGGGGAGGCAAGTGATTGGACGGTAATTTGCAGGGTTGGCTGTTTCAGTGTTCTTGCTCTGTAGGTAAGTGACACCCTGTGTGAGGAAAAGAGGCATATGTTCTGGGTGTTGGATTATGTCAGTGAGTGCAACAGCTAGCTTCCCATGGAGGGACGTGAACCTCTTGATCCAGAAGTTCTGAACGCCGTCTGCACCAGGAGCCTTCCAGTTGTGTGCATGTTTTAGTGCTGTCTGTATATCTGCGAGAATAATATCATGGAAGGGCATGAAGGGTAAGTGTTCAGCGAGTTGTTCTTCATCTGTGATCCATGGTGCTTTGTCATTGTGGGGGATGGGGTTGGACCACAGAGACGACCAGTATTCATGTAATGCCTCGCTGGTGGGTGTGTTTGTGTTGGGTGCAGTGGAGGGAGATGAAAGGGATCTGTAGAATTTTTTCTCATTGTATTGGAAAGTATTGTTCTGTTGTTTGCGTAGAGTGCACTGTTTGTATCTTTGTAATCTTTTTGCAAGTGCACTGAGTTTTTGTTTTAGTGTGTCGAGATGTTCCTGAACCTGGTTATGATAGTTTGAGTGTGAAGGGCGAGTGTTTATGTGCGTGAATATCTTCCTGACCTGGGACATAAGTTTCTTTGTTTTGTTTCCTGCACAGTATTGTGTGAGCCTGGCTATGTCTCCTCTAAGGTCACTGATGCGGCCTTCAAGGCGACGTCTCCAAGGGGGGATGTATTCTTGTGACCGTGCAGTGGTAGGTATGTGGTGTTGTTTGATTCCAAGTGCCCGAATGGTTCCCTGTGCCGCGCAGTAGAGTGTTGTATGTATGTCTTCTAATGTTTGGATATTGTCAAGGTGTTGTGGGATAGTGTGTGTGTTGAGATGGTATATGACTGTGGCGAGTTGTTTTGATGTGTGTACTTTGGGGAGTGGAGGTCTGAGTGTGGGGTCTGTGCCTGTATATTGCGCTAGTGCGGTGTAGAAATTATCATGTGCTGCTTGTTGTATGTCATTAGTTGTATTGTTGGGGAATGTGGACTGAGGGGTAGAGGCTTCTGAGGCTTCTGTGTTTGCCATAAAGGTAATGTCTTCTGGTGGGGTGGGGTGTGGTGTCCTGTGGTTGGATTCAGCGACCTCTTCCCTAATTTGTGTAAGTATGCATGGAGGAATAAGATTGTTTACTACTATAGAACGTCGCTGATCCGCTACCCGCTGTTCGCTAAGCCCTAACGATGGATAACGTGTGGTGAATGCATGGTGTAGTGCCTGTCTGTATCCTGTGAGTTGAGTTCCTAACTGTGTAACAGTGTAGAAGTCGCGCATAAGATCCTGGTTCATCTGTGATGACCATCGGATGCGCTGGCGTGGTTTCCCAGTCTTGGTGGTCGCCTGCTCTGACACAGACGAAACACTTCCGACTGTTCGTGGGGTGCCACTTTCTCCACCACCACCTGCGGGAGACTGTAGCATATTTTTCGAACGGAGACCTCTGCCTAACCCCCGAACGCGGGTGACTTTATCCTGCGCCACACCCGATGCAGCATGATCTATATTAGAACGAGTTCTCATCATGGATATTATTATTATTATTATTATTATTATTAATAATAATAATATTAGGTCCCCATTAGTTCTTTCAGTTGTGGAAATCGGATGAAGCATAAACCGAAATATGATAAAAAAAACACTCCAATGCTTCATTTCACCTTCTAGCGCTAATTACTCGTTAACAACCCACTTTGAGAAGATTTCAAAGATAAAAAGTTAGATCATCGCAAGTATTTAAACAATGGATAGCAATTATCAACATTTGCTCTGCTTGGGTGGGGGGTAAGCATGCGCACACACACGAATAACATAAAACTAATAAATAAATAAATTGTCTGTGAAACTCCTGTTTCATTCTGTCACTACGAGAATTTATAATCGAAGTGCAATGGAGAGTGATCAGTACTTAAGAAAGGTAAAATTTTTGTCATTGTTGTACAAATACAGAAGAATTATAAATTAGAAACAAGGTAGTAACAGTGATTAGTAAACCAATGACAATGCTTTTCAACGGTTTCTGATTAGTATAAGACAATATAAAGTATTCATGATGTGTATTTCCATATAATAATAGTGAAAGTAGACCATATATACAAGGAAACCAACAAAAAAATATTTAAATAACATGTTTCGGGATTATATAATCTTCCATCATCATATTACAACATAAAATAAAACGCTTGAATATGAGATTAAATAAAATGTAACGTTGTTATTATTATATAAATTCCTGTTTCATTGTTTTAATTCCATGATTATTAATGATGTAACTTAGCATTGTTAAACTTATTACTTTTCAAATTCCTCTGTTCTTTTGATGTTAAATATTTTACTCGGGACGGGTAAGTTCCGAAGTTTTATTTTATGTTGTAATCTGATGATGGGTGATTACATAATCCCGAAGCATGTTATTTAAATATTTTTTTGTTGGTTTCCTTGTATATACGGTCTACTTTCACTACTATAAGACAATATAATTGATATTGCTTTAAGTTCCTTATTATTATAAGTATGATTGTTGCGCAATTGTTGCGATTATTGTGATTGCTGTGATTGTTTTAGAGCTATAGTCTATTATAAATGTGATTGTTGCGCATGCAAAAGACGCAATTGTTGTGATTATTGTGATTGTTGCTAATGATAATTTACTTACATTTTAATGATACTTGTCCACAGACAGACGGACAAACCGGGATTAGAAGGCTTCTGATACAAGTATCAGAAATCTAAAACAGTGATTTCTGTAATTATCGAACACCTTAGATTATCGCATGTTCATAATTAGTCGACAAAACTTTGCTTAGACTGTAATTTTAAATGATAGCTTATTGTAAAATAGTAAAAAAAGGAATGTTTATAAATATGTCTGAAGTGCATTTGTTGTAGCTAATGTATTATATAGCAGTAAGCATTAAATGAAAAGTGGAACTATTTCGTTTATTGCGACAAAATCCTTCAAGTATTACTATCTATTACTTTGAATACAAGTCTAATTACTACTTGTTTAGTTTTGTGAAATAGAATACAAGGTCTTCTCCTTCTTTATAAACATCAACAAAGTCATTGAAAACTTGTATATGTTTATAAATTTTATCTGCATAAACTGTGATTTCCGGCTGAACAGCGTTTGCCAATACTTAACGTTTTTAAATTACTACATTTCTTAGGCTAAAGCGTCATTTAAAATAATCACGCTGTTTTTTTAAGCCTATTTAGTGAAATTGTTCAAAGATACACCTGCTATTTCGATTGTTATATAAGAATCGTATCGCTGTTTCTACATAGATAGTTTTTTTCAATACGTATTTCTATTCTTCGTCACGCCTTATGCCTTTTAGCAGATTGTCTGCTAAAACAAAAACTGTAAATATTTCTATCATTACTGCAAAGAAAAAAAAAAATCCCAATGCGCCCTGGGAAACAGTGGCTGTTATTTATAAAACGCGATGGCAATCTTGCGTTAATTTTTGATTTGTATCTTCTGTATTCGGTCCGTCGACCAATCTAGCCGAATGCCTTCGAGATAATTTTAGTTTTCAGTCGATAACTGGCAGCTGCGCTAAAACTTCACCGTTTGCTGGATAGATTCATGTAAGTTTTCATTTTTATAAGATTCGTTTTCCGTTTTCAATGCGTTTTAGTATCGTTTCGTTAATAGAGCTGTCATCTTCAGTAATGCACGGGTTAGGGAAAAAGAAACAAATGAACATCGGGAAATCATTGGAAAATAATGAAGAGATTGACTGCGTTATTTTTAAGTAAAACAGGATCTACGAATGAATAGTTGGAGCTGGGAAAGAAAAGTTACTGGAAAAAAAATGCTGAAAAATTCCAAAAATGTATAACTTTTTTTGACAATTTTCCCCACTTTTTTTTTTTTTTTTTATTCACTGTTTTATCATCTTTTAAGCATTTGGTATTTTAAGTTTTTAGATGGATTAATTAGTAGTAATGAAAAAAAAAAAGTACTCGTAGCTTAGAAAGTAAAAGAGGAATTATTGACTTTTTGCTTATTAAACTAATTGGTGTGTTAACTTTCGAATATCCATAAAGTAAAAGTTGTAAAAACTTTTAAATAAAAACAAAAATAAAAAGAGTTAGTTTTCCATTCATTGTTTTGATGGTATTTTGTCCATTAGCTCCTAATTATAAGGATCAATAGATCCGTTCTTATGAGAACCTAGATGTACGTTTCAGTTTTATAACACAAATGGACGGACAGTGAACGGAGTATTGTTTGGCCGTAGCTCCTTGTATATTGGTCCACCACATATATCAAAGTTAAGATGTCTTCCGCGTAAAATAATAAACCTACTCTAAAATTTCAAAACAGTTGGATATATATAGAATATAGAAAACACAGGAAACACAAGTTCTTCACTAAACATCGCTATATTTCGGAGAAAGCTGCTTTTTCTGCTTCTTAAGGTTGTATGATAAATAGTTTTCATTGTTTCAATAAATAAAAAGGAGTGGAAATAAATCCATTTTTATTAGAAAAATTATAAAAACCATTGTAAAAAACATGAAATTTTTCAATGATTGTAAACATTATAAACATGGCCTATCTTTATTTGTTTAAATTATTCTATGTTTGTTTCTATTTTGAGAAAAAAAAAATAGTGAAAAAAAAAATCACAACTGGACTGTAAGCATGCTTTCGCACACTGAACCAAACATCAAGGGTAAACTCTGCTGATGATTTCTAATAAGGACGAAAGAGCTGTTTAGAATTCCCTTTGATGTTGCTCAGTGTGCGAAGGCATATTTACTATCCAGTTGTGATTTTTTTTGTCACTATTTATATATTAATATGGACGTTAAATTTGCTTTTCATTGTTTCTATTTTGCTTTGTAATTTAGCCTAAAGCAGAAAAAGCTACTTTCTGCGAAAGTTTTTTTTTTTTTTTAATTTCTATACTTTTTCTTGTTGCTCCTTATCTATTCATCCGATTTGTATATAATCGCCTGTTCTTCTTTGATAGAATCTACAGTTTCAGCTTCCAAGGATGAATCGTTTTTGATGTATCGTAATCACAAACGAACAAACAGCGGCCGGATTTTAAACCTCAGTTGCATGTTCATGAGTGCAAACTTAATATCACACCCACAATATCCCGTCATAGTTAACTACCAGACTGTATAAATACAGTAACAGTCAGATTATACTAGAGTTGCGATCTGTCCCTATTATATGGAATGTCCCAAATTTATTGCCAAAATTGTAAGTCCCATTTTATAAGTCGATTGTCCTATATAATCATGAGATTTTTACGAAGATGAAAAAAAAAAAAGTAAGATATAATTAAAAACATTACGAAGTTTTAAATCTTAAATTTATTTAATAATTTAAAATCTGTTAAAATAAATTTAACATATTTATTTTTCAGGATAAATTGTCGTTAAAATTAATTAAAAAATTAAAAAATTAAAACAGTCAATCAAACGGTTGAGTCTGGCTTAAAAATAAATTAAAGTCCGGTACTTTATAGATAGGGATAAAATAAGTGTCCCTTACTTCATTGAGTGTGAATTGGTAATCCTAGATAGCATATTCCCTAGTATAATCCTCCCCTCTGCCTACAAGCGATAGAATAGATCATGGTGTGTGTGTGTGATGAGAACATAATTTCCCACATAATTTCAGATGCAAACCTTCTATAAACAGACACTCACTACGTCACTGTGATTATGAATATAGAGAAAACAAAGCTACGTATCAATGACAGAAATAGCGCTGATAGGGTTACTTAAGGGTGACATAAATTTACTGAAAATACTGTCGTTTTGAAACAGTTAATTGATAATTTAAAGAAAAGGTTTTCTTAGCGAACTCCGTACACAAACCTCCGTCTCTCATTCGCCACCACTTCCACTGCTAAAACTGTAAGTCGTACAGATATGATTGATATCTCATTGGAAAGCTTACAGAGTTGGAAAATACAATTCCGGTATGTGATCATTTCTTGCCTCACAGGAAGTGGTCAAAAATGAAGCATAACTGAGCTGGCTAGGTTTCGTTTACAACATGATGCTAGTTTTTTTTCCCATTGTTTTTTTATTTGTTAGTAATTCATATCTGTAGATTTTTCTAAATTGTCTTCTCCATTCATAAGGCTTGCTTTTTCATCCAAATAGTTCCCTGCAGATTATGATAATGAGAACTTTTCCCTGGGCAAGTCATTTCCAGAAATAACAGTTTCTTGCAACATATTTTCCCGCTTCCAAGACGGATGAAGAAAGAACTAATTTAAGCCATCCTAACTATATGTTTACAAATGTTTGATTGACATTTTAACCTACAGCAGGTTTTGTTTATTTGATTCACTCATGTTTACATCTTGACGTGTTTTCTGTAGAATTGTGTAGTCTATCAGTTGAGTGTGTGTTTAGGTTCTCACGTGAGACTCCTTCCTCACTACAATGAGTCATAAACTCGTGGATTCTTTCCATGCAATCGTAAAAAGTAAATCAGAATCTGTTTTCACCTGAACAGGTGTTGTTTTGCACCATTTCCGGATGATTCAGTTCAAAGAAGACCCTTTTTCATCAGACATATTTAGAAACACAGAAATCGGAGAGAAATAGTCAACTATAAAACAAACAAAGCCGAAACTTTTCATACCTATTAAATGAAAAACTCTATAGAGTTATTGTAAATAGGAATATTATCAGGAGACATTTTACTATCAAATTTCTTCTCTTTAAAAGATACTTTTTGTTTGAATTTACGTTTTAAAGTTATTTTTGATGATATTGAAAATTCTTATTCTTTAGCAGAATGAGATATAAAGTTATTCTAATATACATTTGCTATAAAATAAGCATAAAAACGCAGACATTTAAAGATTCGTGAAGTATTTTTGGAAATTTCATACTGGGTATTCCTATATCTCATCAGTTGGATTCGCCCAACACTAATAGCTCATTGGAATCAAAAGTTCTGCTGTCGGAGATTAATTTATTGCCCTTTTTATTCTTAATTTGTTTTTTAATGTTTTTTTTTTTAATTCAAAGACCATTGTTTTATTTAATTTTGTCCTTTGTTTATGTTTTTTTTAATTCCACTGAGCTATGAATACTGGGCGAAACCAACTGACGAGAGGTGAGAACCTCGAAACAGTCTGTCTTGGGTTCCAGGTACGAAATTTCCAAAAATAGCTCAGTGAATATATGCGTTTTTTGCTTATTCTTATTGTTATATATGTACCACGCATGTTACATTTTGCCAATATATATTTTCTAAATTTCTAATTTAATACATAAAACATAAGTTTAAATTTAAAATGTCAGAGGCAATAGATAAAATGTATTGCCATTATAAAAATAAAAAAATACAAAAAAAAAACCCCACAAAAACGGTTAAATGGACACAACACTATAAAATTACAAAAAATAATGTATTTAATTATAGAAAATAATTTAAGAAGCAAAATAAACTATTCTTAACTATTATTAAAGTTTAGTAGTAATAGTTTAAATAAAAATAAGACTTTTTTTTTAAAATTTGATAGTCGATTCCCAAAATTAACTTAAATCAATTTTAATGTGTAATACGGTTAATAAATTCGTTTTAGCGGAGCGAGCAGCGACAATATAATAGTAAATTTTGTTTAATGATTTCACAGCTGAGGGAGGCGCCTTGTTTTGTCTACTACTGAATTTATAAAGTTATTTATTACATTTATAATTATTTTAAGTTATTTGCTTTATTTCTCTTAGTCAATTAACTTAACTATATTATCACTTATCAATAATTTAATAAGACTGCTTTTAAACTAATAACTGATTTACTACATTAATTGAGAAAAGCTAATTAATTAAGCATAATTAAGAAAAGCTGTCTTCTTTACAGTTTCGCCTAAATTCTATAATATTCATTAGGTTCAGAGGAAACGAAAAAACAAAAAAAGAATTAAGAAAATTAGAAGAATCAATTTTGGTTTGAAATGCTCACTGTGTTCGTCTATGTTCAAGATCACGCGAAAATTATATATCTCAGGAAGCTGAAAATTTAAACCTAGGCTTAAGCTGCAAAAGCAAAATTCTAGTGAAAACTCCACGTTTTGTTTCACTGTAAAAGGATGTTCAAGGTCGAAAAACATTATTTTAGAACTAGCGGAAGAGTAAATCGACAACTGATGAAATCTTGTGAATCGACGCAATTCGTTAAAGAATAAATCGACTGGAAATAATATTTCAGATGATGGAGGCTATTCACTGTCTGGTTTCACGGCTTATGGATTCGTACGAAGTGAATACCGAGAAATATATATATATTTTTTTATTAGTATCAAACGTCCGAATTAAAGAAATTATTATTTCTTTTTCTTATGATAGTAAATCTCTAAAAATCAATTCTGTTTATTCTTTACTACAGTGATTCTTAAGCGCTTTTGAGTGTCAAAGTCATTTCACATATCTTTCTATCACGACCCTCACATCATCATCAAACCAAAATAAAAAAATAAAAATATACTTTTTGTATTATGAGTTTGTACGACAAATTTCTATTTTGTAAATATAAAATACATAAAATTCAGAGGACGTTAAATTTATTATTTAGGTTAAATCACCTTTTTGGAACCTTAATTTCCTTGTAATAAAAGCCTTCAATCCTATCATTTATTAAGGAAAAGGTTTTTGGTTTGTGCAAAATAACACAACATTTATTATTATTGATTTTTTGCTTTCGGGGGTCACTGCCAGATGTGACGGTGGCAGTCACTTATGTTCTTGCCTTTCTGGGTTCTTTATCGGGGAGGGCGGATCGGACTGATGAGCCCCATGCAGGACGAAACGGTCGTTCCCGATTCTCTCCGATAATTGAATCAGAAAGGCAATTTATTTATTCTTGTGCTGCCCTTGTTTTCTGATTTTGTTTTTGATTAAAATACATAATTAAGTATTTTTAATTATTAGTATTATTTAGTATTTCTCTACTAAAGAAGAGAAAATACATAGAACAAGGAATACAATTTCTTTTCATTTGAAAACGGGAATCGAATGATATTCCTGAATCGTAAGTGCTGTTAATTTAATTTAAATATTTATTTTAATATCTATTTTTTATATACGGGTGTGTATATAAAATTTATTTGCACTTTTTTTTTTATTTGCACATTATCAGAAAAATGCTTATTGATTAAAATCAATAAATAACATTTTTTTAATGATTCTAATCATTGGCCTTGTAGTCCAATAATGGAGGCGCTGGGCTACGGGCTGAAGGAGCCGAATTCGATTCCTAAAGGAAATCGAGATTTTTTACAAGGTTTTTCTCTTGTAGACCGATCCTGGGTTCACCCAGCCCTCGGTAAAAATGGGGACTGTGTTTCTTTTTCAGAGTTAAGGCGGAAGGGCATGTGACTGACCATTTGACCCGAACTTCTTCCCGATGGTCATGAATCGTTGGGGCCTATATCTTCAGTATCAGAAGCACCTGTATGGCCTGTAAATTGGCATTTTTTTTTAATTGTAGTAATTAAATTGTGGGTTATTAAAATTACAACTTTCAAAATAAAAGATAATAATACATTTTATTGTCATTTGAAGCTTATCAAGTAAATCCAAAATCTTCGGCATAGTCCTTGTTTATTTATGTTCGGGAATTTTTATATATTTATTTATTTATTATCTGAAATTACAAAGAATTGATATAAACTTTATTCTGTGGGTAATTCTCTTTGCCTCACAACTTTCACCAGAGATTACATTTCCCTGTTCATGTCACGATGAGATTCCGTTCGTCGCTTGAATTACTGCGCTTCTCAGAAAGGATTTGAGTCTTGGACAAGCACTTGACACTGGATACAAATCTCAGACCATCAGGGATAAGAATTCGTGACAAGACGGGAATCGTGAATCAGCTGATTTGTATCTCAGGAGAGCATTGAATGTACAGATACACAAATTTCAGTCAAGCTGTTAGACTGCGCATGCGCTGTTTCTGGTAGAATCAAATCATTGTAATTAAGTTATAGTCACGTGCTTGTTTTCAAGCTTGTTTTGATTGTTAAGTTTCTCATCAGAACGGCGCAGGTCGGAATTTCAA
Source organism: Thereuonema tuberculata (assembly GCA_023159025.1). Classification (NCBI taxonomy): domain Eukaryota; kingdom Metazoa; phylum Arthropoda; class Chilopoda; order Scutigeromorpha; family Scutigeridae; genus Thereuonema; species Thereuonema tuberculata. Next base: position 54,536,735 of record JAFIDM010000006.1, read on the forward strand.
CTGGAAGAAACTATTTTGGATTTATTTCTAAAAGTTATAAAATTGTCTTTAAAGGTCTTTAAAGGAGCCGTAAGTAACCGTTTTTCCTTAGCAAGAAATTCCTAAATCTCCTTTTATTTCTTCATTAGAACTCGAATAAGGATTTCATAGTCCAATACTAATTGATCTGTCAAACATTAATTTTTTTTTTTTTTTTTTGAATATACGAAATATACACAATTTTCATACATCAATAATTCGATGATGCCAGCTTTGCTATTTCGTTTATTTTATTTTATTTTATTTTATTTTATTTTATTTTTTTATTTTTTTGAATATGCGAATTATACAAAATATACCCAATTTCCGTACAACAATAATAATTCGATAATACCATGTTTGCTATTTCGTTTATTTTTTTATTTATTTATTTATTTATTTATTTATTTATTTATTTATTTTGAATATACGTAATGTACAAAAATGTACCCAATTTCCGTACATCAATAATTCGATGATGCCAGCTTTGCTATTTCGTTCATTTTTCTTGTCTGTCAGTTTTGCCCGTAGAATTTTCAAGACGATTTCATTCGAGAAATTGGAGAAGAATGTTTGTCTGTTTCCTGAAAATTAGATTTAAATTTCATTTAGATCCCATCGGAGGATATCTTGTAGAGAGGATGGATGGCTGATTCATTTTCCTCCATGAAGGAGGCGATATTATCACGAATACGTGCCCTCGCGCTAAATAACTTACTGCAAAATTGTATGCTTTTTTTTTTTCCCGCTTTTTTTTTTTCCCACTTTTTTTTTTCTTTCTAATTTTATGTCAGTCTTTTACTACAGAAGTATTTCTATTATTTTATTTTTTTTTTATTTAATTTTACAATATATTTTTCTGAATATCTTTTGTGAATAAGTTAAAAAAAATATATATTAAATCGTTGAATTCTTACTTTTTACCATATTAGGAGGACGAATTTCAGAATATTTTTACTTTCTTCTTTTATAACACAGTATACTTTTATGACTAATTTCGTTAATTTCTTATGTTATAATTCTAAATAATAAAAAATAATAAACTTAACATAAATATCCATATTCAGGAAAACAATTTTAATTTAATTGCTGATATAATTTGAAACAATAAATTGCACAATATCTAATCGTAACGAAAGCTTTTAGGAAAAAAGAAAAAAAAAATTAAAAATACTAATTTTTTTTTTTAAATCAAATCTATTACAAACGACTATTTGGTAAATTTGCTTTGATGTCTCTGTCGTATATCTATAAAAATTTTTTATTAGAATTGTAAGAAATTCATGACACTTTATTTATAACATATTTTTAAGTATAATATGTAGTCTTTATATATATAAAAAATCCTGAAATTCTTATAACGATAGGATAAAACGTAAGAAATAATTTAGCGAGTTTAATGCATAATTTACTTTTAAGATATTTACTTAGGTTAATCATAAAAGAAATTATAAAACCAGTAAATATTAAGGAAAGAAATAATGAAAGAATAGAACTACTTACGTACTAGATTTACATAGCATTTAAAAACAAAAATACAATAAAACACATAATATTGCAGCGAAAGAGAATTGAGTTGCGAGTTTGGGAAGGAGGGAAACCTATAGGTCATCCACCATTTCAACAAGATATCCCCCTCGCACTTAGCGGTTGGTTTATTTGTTTATTTATGTTAACAGATAGACTGATAGACAAAAACTTTTTTATATTACATCGATTTATATTACATCTTTCTTTTCAAACACACATCGATGGGGAAGACCAAGTATTTACTAAGTGACACCCTAGAACATCTGTTTCACGCTCTTTGACGATCATCAGCTAGGAAGGCCTCGGTACAGAGGGTAGAAAGAACAAAAGAGGAGATCAATATGGAGCCTCTAAAGCTAAAACAAGCATTAATAAATTCATCAAAAAAAGTTAGGTGAAAAATTATTTCACCGATTGTTCCTATTAACCTCTGTGCCGAGACCGCTTTTTACTGGTGACTACGCCCAGCTGACGATCGCCAAAGAGCGTGAAACAGCTGTTCTAGGATGTAACTTAGTAAATATTGGTCTCTCCTTTTGACGTTTATGAATATTTTGATGCGCTTTTTATTCTTTTAATTCTCTACAGACGTTCATTTGAGGCCGACGGAATGAATTTGTTCACATATCCTTTTTTTAAAATTTTTTTTTAGATGAATTTATTGTTGCTTGTTTTAGTTTTGGAGGCTCGAAACATTCTTGGGAATCAACGGAGCCTCCAAAATTTCCACGTGACCATTTCTTTATATCTCCAACTCTTCCGGGGGTCATATTTAAGAATGGAAATCCCCTCGCTAAAACGGCTGGATTGATTTTCTTAAAATGTAGTAGGTCGCTTATTAGTGGCCCAACTTAAAATTCGAATACGATAATTTTTGTCTTCACCCACCAACTCCTCCTGAAAATTAAACCCCTGGCACTTATTTGCACAGTCCCCATTACGCGATAGTTCAGAGTGATCTACAACGAACGGAAGAATGAAGAATAAAAACAAGAAAATCATATGAAAAGGAAATATTATTGCAAACAACAAACCTTTTTATGACTGATTAAAATTGATCATTCAGAAATTCCAATAACAATGTAAAAAATAATGAATGAGAAATTTAAAACCAGTCCTGATCTTATTTTTGAAAGGGTAACCCAATTTCTCCACTTTAGAATCTTTTCGTTTTCTTCCATGAGTTTTGTTTTGAATTAAAGTCTATGTATTTTAATAAGTTCATATTTATATTTACTTTATTTTGCTAACTGTGCTATCATAGAAGTACTAGCTAAAATGTTTCGCTTAAAATTCGCTAGTATAGGTTTTTTACCAAATTTTTTCAATTTATTTTGCCGTTACAATTATCATCTATAATTCGTTTTCTAATAAAACAAACAGACGGTCCCCGACTTACGATGCTTCACTTTACGACGGTACGGAAGCGATAAACATTCAATAGAAACCGTAATTCGAATTCTGAATTATGATCTTTTCCCGGAGTAGCGATATGCGGTACGGTACTCTGTTGTGATGCTAAGCTAATGTAAGTGTTTCAGAGCACGTTTAAAGTATAGGCTAGGCTAAGCTATGGTGTATTAAATGCGTTTTCGATTTACGATGGGTTTATTTGGACGTAACCCTGTTGTAAGTGGAGGAGCATCTCTATTAGACATTCACTCAGCGTAGATGGTTGTTAACATGAGTTGTGGACGGGTCAATTTTGTGGAAAGGGAGGAGCGGAGACCAAAATAATCGGGCTTTAAGTTGTACCGTAAATCATTATCGTACCAAATTTTAAAGAAGCCCATCTAGTAAGTGATTTCAAGAGTCTCTTTTCGAGGAATGGGCGAAGCGTATAAATAAATAAATGGTACCTTATTTAAACAGCATAACTGTACTAAATATTAAGAAAAACTGTCCTGCCCTTTCAGCGTAATTCACAAATAAACGGACAAATGTACAGAGAACAAATAGCATACAACAATGGAATTCTAAGATTCCTCGTGTATCGCATGTTAAGTCAATTAAAATATAAATATTTTAAAAGTTTCAGTTTTATGTTGAAAACTATATGATATATATTTCTCATCCTGAAATCCTGAAATTAGTAAATCATTGTAAGCCTATCTCTGCATTGAATTTTGCAGTTAAAATCCTTGATAGAATTAGAATCGCATTTCTTTAAAATGCTCCTGTTGTTATTTCTGTTTGTTTTTTTACAAATAATGTAAACGGAAACGTCATCTTTAATTTTTAAAGTAGATACACGCTCAGTTTCGTATCCAATAACATCAATAGTTATATTTTACAAATAAACATCTCGCCAACTTTTAAAGAATTCAGTCCAGTAATTTGAACGAGGGATCTCGAAGATCTATAATATTAAAAAAAAAAAATCAATAATTCCACGAATACTTTAAGTTGGTTTAATTTCAATGACGATTAAGATGCTAAGTGGATTAATATGCATTTTGAAAATATGAAAAGAAAAAGATATTGTTTAAAAGATTCTAATAGGCCTACTTCCTATGAGAATGTTTATCATCTTTGAGAGCTAAATTCTTAGCAAGGACGCACAAGCAAAATTTTTCAAATACCAAACTTACATCGTCTCTTGTCCATAAATGTGCACGCAAAATTTCAAGAAGAATCATCCAGTGATTCAAAAGTTATTTGATAGAATGACACAGACTGCACGATTGAAAGATCCTTATGTTTCTAGGAAATATACAAAGATAAACTCAACATTGCTTTTTATGTAACAAATTGTATATTTGAAACTGAATATATTTTTATCGAACGAGACCATTCAGGCATAAGATTCTCCAACTGATTTAGAAAATAAATTTATGTTGTAATTCATGTATTGAAGGCCAACATGGCAGTATTCATCCTCTCCTTTACAAAAAAGGAATTATTACAAATAGCAAATATTATTGTAATAATAACAAAGAAATGATAGTATCTTATCACTACTATAATTTACTACAATTAAATATACAAACCCTTGTATTTTTAATTCTGTATTGAATACCAAAGATTACATCACATTCGTGTAAATATTCCTAAGTAAATTTTATTAGATTGGGGGAGAGGTTTCAATGCCCCTTGAGACTGTATGTACATATTTCTTTTTTCCATTAGTTTTTAATTTTTAGACACCTTAGAAAAATAGTATAAACAATGCATTTATTTATGAGAACGATCTTTAAAATGCTTTTAAAATATTCCTAAGTGTCTACAAATCAAAATTTAAATTTAAAGCCAGTAGCAGAAAATAAAGTGAAAACAGTCAAGTAAATCAGTGATAACATGGAGGATGTTACAGGTATGGATGAATTAAAGATAAATTTAGAAATTATTCAAAGAAATTTACAGCAAATACTGTATTTAACAAGTTCAGAAAGCGAGAGCAATACATTAAAAAATTAAACACGAAATAATAATAATAATAATAATAATAATAATAATGTAATGAAAGCAAAAATCCAGAAAACCAGTGATAACCCAAACTGTCGACTATGCCAAGAAAAACTTGAAACTGTTTCGCATTTAATCTGTGAATGCAGCAAAATCGCACAAACGGACTATAAAAGCAGACATGATAGGGTCGCCAGATTAATACACTGGGCATTATGCAAAAAATATGACTTGCCAGCATCTAAAAATTCATGGGAACATCAAGTTGAAAAAGTTTTAGAAAATGAGGACGTCAAAATCTTGTGGGATTTTAGAATTCAAACTGATAGACACCTGGATCATAATACGCCAGATATAACTGTATTAACAAATAGAACTATTTTCATAATTGATATCGCAATCCCTGGAGATGCAAGAATTTTAGATAAAGAACAGGAAAAAATTATAAAATACAGGGATTTGGCAATAGAAACAACACGGCTTTGGATGAAACACACGACAGTGATCCCCATCATCATAGGAACACTTGGAACAATCTCAAAAAATTTTACCAAGTATTTGAACCAATTACAGTTGTCTGAAATAACAACATCAGAACTTCAGAAAACTGCGCTCCTTGGAACATCATATATATTGCGCAGATACCTGGTTGATACTTAGGTTTCTGGCTGAAACTTGTATCAACTGAAGGCTCCAGTCAGCGAATTTTTGACTGCGTTTCAAAATGTGTATAATAATAATAATAAGGGTTTTGAACTGGACCATGGGTTGGCCATCCAATCCATGGAAGAGGGAGAGACCTACAAGTACCTGGGCTTCCAGCAAGCGCGCATCATTGACAACGCAAACATCAAAAATGCACTCAAGAAAATATACTGCGCTCGCGTTCACAACATCCTCAAAACACAACTCAATGCCAGAAATAA
>JAFIDM010000006.1:54547613-54567917 GCA_023159025.1 Thereuonema tuberculata
ATCGAGATAATATCTCATCCCGCAGTGAGAAAATCCCTCAAAAAAAAGAACCTATATAATATCATGTCCCACTCCTCCTTCAGAACCAAACTAAGTAATTTACAATTTCTAATATATTTTAAAAAAATGACAAATAGTTAATGAATTTAATAATTACGAAATTTGATACATGGAAGTACATAATAGATGCTTTTTTTGCTTTTGAAGTTTGATATTTTAATTACTTTACTTCACTCCAAACAAATATAAATACACCAGAAATGACCAATATTTCGTCTGTCCAATCGAAAGACCTTTTTCTAGGTCTCGACATAATGAAACTAAAAATATTAAAATAAATAAGAGAGGTTCAAGTCTTAACCACAACTCAGATCCGTTAGTGTACGTTATTTTTGAAACTACAGATAGATACATGAGAGAAATATTGGAATCTTGTACCATAAATTGCTGCAAATGTTTTAATAAGAACAAATCACTTAAAGTTAATGAAATTTCATTGAATTTTTTTCGAAAGTTTTTAAAAGGCAATAAGAGATTAAGTGAAATTTTAAAATTTAATTATTGATCTGTTTTTCCCAATAATGGTCTATTGTTTTAATTGTTAATTATGTTTATTATTTTGAAACAAAGACACGATGTAGTGTAAGGACTGTTTTTGTTATATTTTGTAATGGTTGGAGAGAGAAAAAGATTCTTTTCTTTCTCCTCTCTTATTTATTTTAATATTTTTAGTTTCATTATGTCGAGACCTAGAAAAAGTCTTTCAATTGGATAGACGAAATATTGGTCATTTCTGGTGTATTTATATTTGTTTGGAGTGAAGTAAAGTATTTGAATAGAAATGTCTATCAGTTTTTGTGATATTTTAATTAGTTTATTTTTTTTATTTTATTCCAAGAGGGGGTGTGGTCGGCTATCTGTTTATTTTTGCTTAGAGGGGGGAAGAGGAGGTCTAAAATGCCTAAAAATGTGCTTACGTAATAATTGAACGGTCCCTAAGGCATGCTTTCTTTATTTTATCAGAAAATAAAACACAAAAATCTTTTTAGCAAGTTTTATAATTTATATAACTTGTCGTTGAAGTCGTTTTTGAAATTAAACAAATAAATAGAAAACAATTTTAAGAAATATCATTTTACGTAAAGTAAGCTTTAAATTCTTTGTAACTTCGTGTTGTAATTCTACACTGGATTTAAGGCAGTAACTCTTTGAATGACGAATAATAACGAAGGCTAGAATAACACACAGGAAACGCTGTATCTATTCAGTCTCACAATTTGGCTGTCGACGAACGATGGCTGCAGTCAGCGACGGAATTAGGTTTTAACATTCACTTGGTCTGAATTTTCAGAACTGGTATATTTATATAAATTTTTTAAAAAATCTATAATTAATAGCAGTTAACGAAAGATTAAATTAGTTCGGGGTTAATTACATGCAGAGGCATTTTGTTAATATTTATTGGAGAAAAAAAAAAGGAAAATAACAATAAATTAGGAAAGTAGTTTCCAAGTTCTTCTAAGATTTATTTATTTATATTAAAAGTCGTAAAAATGATTAAAAAAAACTACATTTATTTTTAAATTATAATATCTGGTGAATATAAATATTACAAATGATCCATTCTCTGAACGTATTTAAATCCTCATTACTTAAGTCGAAATAGAGCTGTAAGTATTGAAAATCGAGTGCTTATTACTGGATTAGATAAAAGGAGATTAAATTTCATTGTTTAAAATAATGAAGAATTTCATTGTAATATAATAGAAATTCATAGTAATATAGTAATCCATTGTTTATTTAGTCAATGTTTTTACTATGTGAATTTTTGTCATTTGAGAAGATTTCAAACATGCATACTAAGTTTCAAGATCCATTCAGTTCAAAAGGGCTTAGGAGGACACGAAAAACACAGAGTGATCTGATAAACCTGACTCTCCTACGAAAATATGTAGGTTTAGTATAGAGGTATTTCCCATGATGGTTTATCCCTCGTCTGACATATCCAACGTTTCAAAGAGCCGGGTTAAGATGAGGCCGGGTTCACCGTTCGACCCCCAAATGTACCACCGGGAAAGAATTCCGGTGCAAAGAATTCCGGTACAGAGGGCTGAGGAGACCTTAGGGCTCTTCTGGAGGAGAATTCAGAGTGGAAATCTCCGATCTCCGTCAGGTTCGAGGATGGAACCTGACTCTTCCGACCCGCATTCAAGCGTCTCATGTGGCTGTTTCCGAAGAAAACGGCCTAAAATAAAAACAATAAAAAAAAGTTTGTAATTGAAGTCGAAATAAACAAATTCCTTGTGTTTGACCAATATGATTGACCCTAGGGAGCTGAAATGTAATGGTTTGGTTTAGATTATGAGAAGGAGGATTTTGGCATATATCTGACCAAGTGAAGGAAGTAAATGTGTCGGTAACGATTTATTATCAAGAGAATTGACGGATATTGTAACTGAATATCCTCGAAAGATATTGAACATTAGGATTAAGTATCTAATCGTGCGTAAGATCAGGAATGATATAAATTGGTAAGTGAAAAGCGAAATCAATGATATAACCTAAAACTACTTAAATTAGAAAGCGTAAACTTTAATATTGGTTAGATATCTTTAGAATCCCGAGTTTCTAACCAACAGTTCTGCAGAAATACACAATGGTTACGGCTGATCTCAAGACTTCTAAAAACTGGCCTGATTTTATTATTGAAGTCTTCTCAGACCAACATAAAATGAAAATGAGGTTCTTAAATATTTTGGCAACTGGCAAAAAAAGAGATGAAAGCATTGTAATCGGTTTTGAGGAAACCGTGCCAAAAAAAAAAAAAAAAAAAATAGCAATAAACTATTTTTGTATCTTATGGAAGCAGTGCGACCTTGGAAAGATCATTGAAATCAATAAATAAGAAACCAAGGAACAAAAACCATCTATAAAATTTATTATTCTACGGAGCCTTGATATTTATAGTTTGTCCACCAAGACTTGAGCCTTAGCCACGCCTCTTCAAACGAAGAAAACATTTCACAATAGGGGTGAGGGTTGTAAAAGAAAAATTTGGGGAAAAAAAAAAACCAAGATTAGGAAAATTTTTTAAAATATTTACTATTAAAAATATGGAATGTCGTATTTTATATCATCAATTCCTCTGTTACAACCAAGAAACAAAATCTGTGCATTTCCCCTGAAAATGGAAAACTATCACACTGACCCCTCAAATGACTTCTTCGACTCTTCACCTACCACGTGACATAGGCATGGCTAAGTCTCAAGTCTTGGTGGACAAACTGTAGTTTGCCTCGACTGAATTAATAATATTATAAACATAAATGGAATTTGAAAGGATGGGGGGGGGGGCAACTTTTATTCACTTTTAACTAACAAATTTCTCAGGAATTAAATTATCTACAAGTTACCTTCAGTGGTAATTTAAAATACTTTAAGGTTTGCGAGGGATTAGATTTGTTTGCCCCCCCCTCCCCCCAATCAAAATGCTGAAATTCCGCTCATGATCATAAAACCGTTCCGGTTATTTCTCTATTAAATACTGTTTGTTTTCCACCTATTCTAGACAAGGTAGTACTTGAAAGAACGTGTCTCTTACTTTCTTTAAATTGTTGCAATTTTTTTCCCCCTCTGTTTCCTAATAAAGTAAATAACATAAAGAAAACGTTATCGCGTATTTGTAAATTTAAAAAGTAAATACTGTATTCAAAATCAAACCTTTTTTTTTTTCATTTCCTGAAAATGAATTAAATTTGAAAATATATAACTGCAGCAATGTAAGTCCTTGGGTGCGCGGGAGGTCTAGGTTCCCAACGATTCTCGATCAACGAGACGCCTGCCCGCCTTTAATCCCAGAGTAAGAAACTCTGTACCCTTTTGACAGAGGGTTGGGTGAACACAAGGCTCTGTCTGGAAGAGAAACAAGTGTGAAAAAAATCCCTATCATCGCCGGAATTGAACCCGGGCTGTTGGTGGCTACCGTTAAATATGATTGGACGTCGATGATTTGGACCCAATTATTTACATAAAATTCATTGATTTGCTTTTCAATTGCATTTTGTAAGTAAAGTCATCAGAGATGATCGATTAGGTCCCAATTTTATTAGCTAACTCTCCACAACCAGCTATTCAATTAAAACAAACAATAACTTATTTGAAGAAACTTTAGTGAAGCTGAGTTTATTTATTTTTTAGCCTATTTTCAGATTAATCAGTCTATCAGTATGTGTGTATGTCCATATATTAATTTAATTTTTTATTTTCTGAAATTTTTGCAATTGCAGGTTCTTAATTGATTCTGTTTGCAGGTTCTGAGTGTATCTTTTCGTATTAATTATTACAAAAAATATACATATTTTACAATTATGTTTGTTTATTTATTTATTTAATAATGAAGATACAACAGCCGTGCCGACCTAGTCGAGCGGTCTAGACGGTGTCCTGCTGTTTGGTCTACATGCCGGACGCATGGGTTCGAATCCCAGCACGGGCATGGATGTTTCTTTCTTCTTTTGTGTTTCGTCCGTTTCTATCCTGAAATTTACAATTTCAGGGTTATTCAGGTCGAGATGAGACTCTCGTCTCCCTTTGACTGTTCTAGCCTCTTCCTGATGTTGTCGGGTTGCGCCAGCGCATGATCCGTAGTTAGCCGATTCGCGATAAAAAAAAAAAAAAAAAAATGAAAATACAAAGGGCTTATACCCAGTTACAGTATCTATAAAAAAAACAAACAAACAATCATGGACATCAATCATATTATTGAATAAACAATTATGTTATTATATTATTTCTGTGATAAAATGCTACTATAATGCGATTATTACTTCAAGAGTTATGATGACTAGTGATAAGATTATTAAATTCAATATAATACAATAATCAAATGTATAGTGACAAGTAGTATAGTAAATGTTAACACTATAATTATATATTAAATTTCTATATAGTCAAATAGTCCTATGGAAAATTGTTACTTTAATGTTGCTAATTTTTTTACATAAATATCAAAACGAAAACAATAATATTATAAAGGATTTACTAATATTTCGGAATAATAAGATTTATATCATGAAGGTCTTACTAAATTACAGAAATAAAAAGATTCCTACAAGATTGTTTTTACTTGTACACCAACATTTTAAATTTTAATGTAAATTTATAATATGAGAATGATATAGATATAACATTTATGTATCGTTAAATGTTCCAAATTTTGCCACTCATTATTTTTTGATATGTCCATAATAAAGTTTGAACTTGTAGATGAATCTTCCTGTAGCATTTACAATACAGGATGAGTTTTAATCTAATTGTTATATTTATAATTTAGCGCGAGAAGGTGGCGGAAGTTCCCTTAGAAAAGCACTGGAATCTAAACAATGAATTTCTAAACAATGGAAATTCTTAGTTCAGAATTTAATCCATTACTTAGCATGGGTTTGAAAGGATAAAAAAAAAAAATCCATATAGACAACTGAAGTTAGTAATAAACAATTCACTATTTTTAGCTACCCAAATGAGAGTTATTGTGGTAGCTATTGTATTGCGTTTGTCCTGTCCATCCGTCCGTGTCTGTGCTTCCAAACAACTCCCGAATTGAGGGTCGGATCGACAAACTGATTTCATCATCGTGTTCAGAGGCCCAAACACCGTATAAATAAAGCATTTTCAGGAGCCAACGACCCATCCCCCCCAAGTTCGAGATATTTGGCATTGTTTCATTGGATTTCCGCTATTAGCTTAAATATTAGAAATGTAGCCATCTGATTTCAGTTGTTAACTATAGCTTGTTTTGTAAAGTCTCGGATTCATATGCTAAAGGTTGTCGGTTCGAATCCCCATGTCTACTGATTTTGTTTTTCTTATTTTCCTAACTTTTTTTTTTTTTATTTTTTTCCATTTTTTTTTTATTTTCCCTTACGTTACTTCCTTTTTTTCATTATTATTTTATTATTATTATTATTATGGGTCGCCCTTAAATTTATGCTTTAGCACAAAATTACATTCACTTGTTTTTTGCAGACAATGGAAAATTTGTACTGTTGTCTTTAGGAGATATAATTTGGAAATGAATATAACAATTTTCGTTTATGTGCTTTAAAAAAAAATAATTAATCGAAACGAAAGTTGAATGAATAACATTTTAAGACAGAAGGTTTTAATTTTTTTTAGAAACTTCCGTTTTCATAATAGAACCTGAAAATACAAATAAAAAAGAGAATCCACATTAAAATATGATTTTTTTTTTTCAAGAGAAATAATTATTTTTTTTTATTTTTTTATTTTGTAAATATTGATTTAAGTAAATAGATAAATGAAATATATCCTGTGTTGAAAAGTATTTGATTGATGTTTTTCACTCGTTGTATCCCATCGTAATTAATTTCTTCCGTTTCCTCATCGAAGTCAAGCAGCTATAAAATGGACAGTTATCTCTCTGCCTTCGGCGCTTGAACACAATAATAAAACTCTTGAAACATCTGTAATGGAAGTTAATGAAAATGAATTACTCTTTAAAAATCCTTTTGAATACTAATTGGTTGTTTGCTTTGGCCTCCCACGCGGATATCTTAAAGCCATCAGCGTCCAACGAATCATTTTAATCATTTCGAGAATTACTTTGCTACTGGCTTTCAACGAATTATTAGGAACTGCGAGGATTTGACGTTTGAAGAACGAATTTACAATGTTGTATCTTGGAAATAAAATTTACTGTTATTCTGGTGGGAAAAAAAAAAGTAATAAGGTTCAAAATTTCATTTGTTTATTCTCGTTGATATCACTTGCATTGTGAAGCAGAGTAAAATCGCTTTTAAGCATGCTCACAGGAAAATCATTATTTGATGTAGGCCTACAGAAGAAAAGATGCCTTCTTCAATTAATATCAACCGAAACATTTCTTGTAAAATAATCTTAAGACAGCGATACGCAAACTTATTTTTCAAGTCCAGGTGATGTCTTTGCGTACCTCAGATTGAATATCACTGTCTTAAACCTCTTTTCTATCTCCTCGAAAAATGGTATTCCGCAGACGAATAACTTAATGATGTCACATATCCTTCCGCATGCCAACTTTTAACTGTTCTAAAATATCCTGCCCAGTGATTGGTGGAAAAGTTTATTATATAGGAAAATGAAACGATCTAGACAGACATTCTCTAATTGTTAAAAAAAAAAGCAAACAAATCATTCTAAACTGCATAAATCCATGGATAGCAGCTCTATCACAAGATTTGACTTGGGACTATTTTGTTTTATGGAATTAAATAGAATAGTTAAATTGTTGATGATTTAACATGTTTCTCCCATTGCCCATTAGTTATTTAGTTTTTCATTTGGTATTTAGCTGCACCCATCTGCTTTGAGCGTTCATCAGATGAAACCTCCCGTATAGGAGCAGAAACTAGTAATGGTTTTAATGTTTCATGTCTTTTAATTGTATGTAATTTTAGTTTTATGTTTCGTGTCTACTCTTTTATCATGCTAAAAAAACTTAAATCTTGCAAACACTTATCGAACGAAGTACCTCTCAAATCGGGCACTCGGTAATCCGGTCCCAACGGTAATCCGGCCTGGTCCTGAGTAAATTTTTTTTTAATAACTCTAAAAGAAAGTAAAACTTTGTCACTATGGAACAGAATCGTAATGCATTAAGGAGATTGGATGCAGGGGAATCTGCAAAACAAATATCACTAGAGCTTGGTGTCGGATAAAGCACATTTGTATTGTTTTTAATAAATATTTGATTGCAAAATAATGAAAACAGGGTTAAATTAATTAAACCTGGCATTATGTCTTCACAAAAATTGAGCTATTGAGTTATTTTAAGAACACTACCGGTAGTCCGGCTTTTCTGTAATCTGGCCTACTGGGCGCCACAATAGGCCGGATTTGAGAGCTTTTAATGTATACGATTGAATTACGAACAGACGAATCCGTCGTTAAGTTGAAATCGTATATAGTATAGTTCATAGTATGTCAGAAATCATATATACATTACTCACTATTAATTTGCACAGATATTCAAAAAAATTTTAAATTCATTATAACTGTAAAGTATTACAAATTGACAACCATTATTCTTACCGCTGATGTTGAAGTCGGGTTGTTGTGTTAGTGAGTGAGATTCGAGACGGTTACAAGACTTCTACACTTACGATTACCGTAGGATGCAACTCGAAAATGTTTGTGAAGACTCTATGGGGCTGCGGTTATAAATGCGAATGGTCGTACGTCGGTTATCGGACTTATCTGTATAAAATTTCTGCTGTTGTAATGCAGGAATGGTGAACGTTTTGTCATTGGAAGACCACATGTTACGTAGCTGAGACTTCATGAGGTCGCAATCAGTAGAGCATTGTATTTATCTGGGCCATTAAAATAGTCTCGATAAAACGCATATGTTTAGTTATAAAGCAGTAGACGTCGATGTACTAAGAACGTATCTAGAAATATAACGTAGATATATATAAAATCCCTATTCATTTAGCGAAAAATAAGTTTAAAGACATGTTTTGGAGGAACCTAATTCTGTCGTTAAGCCAAACATAACGGAATCGGAATAGAAATATTGAGGCGATTATTTTTCATTCAATTTTGTAAATAGTTTCAATCAACAAGTTTTTCAATTTTGACTTTTGACTTTTACCGCATTGTAAGTTTCAATATATTTTATAATGTAATCCTGTTGTATGTTTTCTACTCAATCACATATGAATTTGAAATTACAAATGCAAATACTTTTAAGAGTTCTTATAATTATAAAAGTTTTTATGTACCTAAAAAAAAAATAATGTTTCTCCATTTATCAACGCATTTATCATATTTTTTCCCAAATACATTTTATGCTTAATAAAGCAGTTTAACATGCTTGAGATGTAATTATGATATTTAAAAAAATATAATATTATAATATAATATTTCTTCATTGGTCCATTTGTATATATAAACCGTCTATCATCTTCTAGAAATCAGTTGTGAACGGCTCGCAGGCGAGCTGAAACTGTAGTATTTTAATTCTTTTAATGTGTTAAAAAAATTTAATCTTTAATGTGTGTTGGCCTCATTATCTTTTTTAAATATCATAACTACATTGTGTGTTTCATTTTTTTTAAACTTTACATATTTTAAATTAACTTTAATATCTCTTAAGTTTTATCTCCAGTTTTATTATTTTGTCATTCGATGAGTTCATTGGACAAAGTGTCCTGGCTTTAAGCTCCTGTGTCCTCCTTTTTTTTCCCACTGCGGTTCTAATAAACGCTGCCTATTTCCAGTCGCCATGGCAACAAGAGAGAAAAAAAAAGCGGAAGTGTCAGTTGATAAATAAGTTACACCCACGCCTATCTCTTCAGCATCACCGAACATAATATTTGTCAAGGGAAATTATTACACTTTCTGTTGTTGACTTGGCATAATTTTCAGCTAATTGTTACTTACAGATGTACACAAGAAGGTCCTGAGAGAACTTACAGCATACTTTTTTTTAAATCTTGCCCTTTCTTTTTTTTATGTAAATTGTAATATAAACTGAATATAAACAGAAGAGATTTTTTAATACAATTGAAAATAATTTAGTGTGCACACAATATGCTCAACAAAAAATTATTATTTTCACTCGTATTATTGACCCTTTTCTCTTGTTTAATTTATATTTAATTTCCTTTGAATCTTTCAGATGTAAGGACAAGGATTTTGAAACTGTTTATTTCACAAGCTAAATTTTATTATTGTTGTTTTTTGTTGTATACCACTGCCGGGAGCGGAAGTGGTATCCATAATCTTTCATACAGTTCTGAGGCAATCATCGAGGGTAACCGACTTAAGAATCCTAATAAGGACGAAACAGTTGTCCCGGATTCCCATCGATGATGATTCCCATCGATGATGTGCGAAAGTTTATGTACACTTGATGGATTCTTTTTTCTTGAGTAAAGATTTTTTTTTTTTTTTTTCATTTCCTGAAAACACTAATTAAATGTGGAAATACTTACATCTCTAATTCCTATTAATTTTCATCGTATAAAACTCGTGCAGTTATTAAGAGGATGGAAATTTGTTTAAAAATATCGACATAAATCCATCTTTTCGATTCTGTTTTTTGAATGCAATTTCTCGTCAGGGACCCTTACGGAAAAAATATAATAGTTAGATCCTATGTTGTCCTTAAATGTGCAAACAAAGTTTCAAGAAGAAAGATGAAAGGTTCAAAAGTTATAAGGGATGACATACTCAAACATCCACACAAACGAGATACAAAATAAAGAGAAAAATGATTTCAATCTATAACGAATTGGTTTTAGAATTAAAAATTGTCTCAGATGAAAGCCTTTATTGAATAGTCTCTCCTTATACTGGGCGAACACGTACCAATATGCGGCAATATTGGTGGACAATATTGGTCCTTTTTATTGGTACCAACCGTTTCCAGCAGTAAAAATGAACAATTTTGCCCAATATTGCCCATTGGCGATTGTCGGAAAAAAAGTACCAATTTTAGTTGGCGAGAAATATTGCTGGTGAGCGAGCGAATCACATGAACGGATGAAATCACGTGACAATGGTGACGTAGAAGGAAGGCGGGACTTTGAAAATCGGAAAATCACTCACTCACGCCGGCCATTTTGTTTGAGAAACAAGGCTTAAAATCAGCAAAATGGGTCGGCCCAAAACAGATAATTCAAACAACAACATTTTGTCAATTGATAATGAAAGAATTTTAATTGATTTCGACAGAGGGACGGCGTTTAATACTATAGCAATTCTGTACGGAAACACGCTCTCTCTAGCTCTCCCTAGTGAGCAACGCCGTAACCAGGCCAATACTCGTAAAGGAAAACCTGTGTGTTCGCGCACAATACCAACTGCCAATATCAATAATGACCAATATTGTCCACCAATATTGCCGCATATTGGTACATGTTCGCCCAGCATTACGGAAGACAATGAAATAAATCAGAAAATATTCTAGCAGTGCAAGGGGGATTTAGGAATAGATTATTATTGTAAAAAACGTTTTCCAAAAAGTATAAGAAGTTGAATTATTCATTTTCCGTCTAATTTATCGGGAACGATAAGGCATATATATATTTTTTCAGCGTTATTGATTGATATTTTCCCTAGTAATACAACGGTTTCTTTCATTTGAACAATTATTAAGATTAATTGTTGCTGTTCTACAGGTAGCAGATAGATTAACACATCACTGAGGATTCAGGTGAAACGCAAACCTGTAGTTTTACGTTGGACTGTTTATAGTGAAGACATCTCCCTCCGCAACATAGGGCGATAAACATATCGTTGAAGTCTAAAAACAACAATTTTTGCTTTCAAATCGCGATAAGCGCTCTGATTGGTTAGAGAAAGCCCTCACCCTCTTCTGCAACGTGGCTTGGTTTGGAATTTGGAATAGAGAAACGTGGATAATATCATATTGTTGCAGATGAAATGCCGGAAAATGGATGGAAACTTGAAACATCCGTACATGTTAACAGTTTATCCTCATGAAGATGGCTACTTCCAGCACGATAATGCGCCGGTGCACAAAACTCGCATCACTATGGGATTGTTTGAGGAACATGCGATGACTTTTCATTGCTGCAGTGGCCCGCTCAATCCCTGGATCTCAGCCCGATTGAAAATTGGTGGGATGAGCTGGAACGGGCTGTTCGCTCCAGGCCTACACCTCCATCAAATCTTCAGGAACTGCGTGACACACTAAAGTCTGCATGGTAAATACCTCAAAAAGGTTTTCAGCATCTTGTGGAATCCATGCCTCGACGAATTCAGGCTGTTTTGAGGACTAAAGGAAGCCCAACTACTACGCAGATGTACCTAATAAAGTGACCGGACAGTATATATTGATTTAGACAAGTATAGTCTTGTTTATGCGTTTGTGTATGTTACGTAATTTGCGTTTGTGTTATATCTGTATACTTATGATGTTTCAGAAGTTGACATTCCGATTCCTCTTATCCATCACAGACGCTGTCTCCCTTTCGCAGCCATTGACAATAGCGAAAAAATTGCGGAGGATATCGCGCAGCATCGTTCGCATAAAGATTCTAGGCGTTCTTAGTGTTTTACGCTATGTTTTTATGATTAAATTTATTGAATTTCAACTTCTATGCAGAATTTTATTTGTTAGATTACTGAATTCATTTTATTACTATATTTTAGTGTCAAAGTGCGTATTCACGTGTTTTGTCTCAGACTTCTTTTATTCATGAGTTTGTGTTAAACAGACGTGTAAAATACCTTTGCAAAATACGTACTTTAATATAGGAAGTGTTAATTACAAGAGTGGTCAACGAATTGATGTGTTTATGATTACGGGTATCGAAAGTGTATGGTGAAGAGGGTCCGCGGGAACCTAACCTGATTTTTTTTCCCCATAGGATCAGTGTTTCAGCAATTACGGTTTCTAGGAACACATCTCATTGCGGTTGACGAGACTTTATTTGAAAAAGTCAACTTTCAAAAAAAAAAATCTTAAATAAGAAGTTTAAAAAAAAATATTATAAATCATACAAGCTACTAAAATATAATAGAGAAATAGATTTAAACCTTCTCTGTCTTAATTGGATTAAAAACTGTAGCGAATCCAAAGAGAATCCTAATTAGTCAGTGCCTCTAAAGTATTTTTAAAGGACCATAGTTTATTTATTTTATTTTAAAATTGTTTCTTTCTTTTCACAGCTATGAAGGCACCATAGATCTGATCTCATTTTTATAATATATTTTAAATATATAAAAGAGAAAAAAAAAATGATTACAATATAAAAGTTTTAGAATTAATGTCCGTCCATCCCCTTTCAGGAATCATACAAGAACTATTTATCCTCGATGACTGATACTTTTTCCTTGAATCTTGAAATATATTCTTCCTACACAGAAAACCGTTTCAAATAACCCTTTAACGTTTTTCTTTGTTATTGCTTAATATGTCGAGATAATTCGAAAGATAGAAAACAAAATCACCATTTCAGAGGAAAGTACACAGAAGCTCGGTTATAACGTGATCTTTCGGATTCAAGATCTCGAAGATCGCGATATAACCGCGATAAAACCGAACTTTTATTATTTCGCGACGTCAAATGTCGTATATTGCATCCTATTATCGCCCACGCGATTCCAAATCGATTTAAAATGGTCATTTCGTGATTACCTACATCATTCAGAACTATGTGAGAGAATTTTATATTTATAAATACATAAATCATTACCTTTTCAACACTTTGATGGGTTATATTAGCCAAAATCGATTTGGCGCCGCCATCTTGGCGAAACGACGAGTCACGTAGATCGAAACTAGATATTCATACGCCTATTAGATTGCATGGGCCTCTTTACTGGTTGTCATTGGCAGAAAAATAGATCTCGATATTCATTTTGGTTAAGCGAAAAAGTCCGCGATTCTGGTATTTTTTTAAAAAATATATTGTATATGACGCATTTTCGTGACATTAGGGTGGGTGTAGAGTCTCAATTACTGTAAATAATAAGGAAACAAGCATATTAATTTACACCTTAGATTTGATTTTAGGCGAGAAAACGGTAAATTTTGCAATTTTACAATTATACACCTTTTTCAAAATAGAAGGGGTCCAAGACCAAATCGCGTTACATCCGAATTCGCGATATAAACAACCGCGTTATAACCGAGCTTCAGTGTATGTTGAACTGATGACGTCATCTTTAGAATCAGTCTCGCAATACGTCATCACTAACGAGAAAACGGTCTCTTAAGTAAAAGATAAGAAATGTTGATCTTATCTTTTATTTATTTTTTTTTTGAATTTGTGATTAATTCTGAGAACAATATATAAGAATTGTATATTGATTTTCTCAATAAATTGATAACTTCAATTATCAACTTCAATTGATAATTGATTTTCTCAATAAATGAAGGAATTAAAACTTAATTCACTCAAAACCAATTTGCAGAAATACAAAATATAATCACTCCCTTATATCTTCAGAGATATTGTGTTGTCAGGAAAAAACTAAAAAGCTAATTATATTCTTCCTGTGAAAGTTATCTAAAATAGCGCCGTTGCGAAGATATATCTGACGATAAAGAAATAATATCAAATAGTTTAACCTTCGTTTTATCTTCAGACAACATTGAATCATTTGTAGTAACACAGGTTGTATAAATAATCGAGATGAGTTGACTGATGCTCTTTTGTCAAATAAAGGCTTACGAAACCATATTAACCTTTTGATGACTTTCTTTTCGTTAAGATACTTCTTTAAGAGAATATAGCTTTTATCAATCTAGCTTTCCAATAATTTAGTTCATAACGAAACTGAAAATTTTAATTACTTTATTTTATTTACTTATTTACTTATTTAAGGATTGAATTGCCTGTAAAAGGAATTACTGAACAGAAAATGTTTGAATTTGTAAAATTTTAATTCAAAAACTATATTTCTGTTTCTGCAAAGATAATGGCAATTAATGTTTGTTTCATTAGTGACATCTAGCATTAAATTTAAATAATTTAAATATTTTCTACTAAAACGCAATAGTTAAGGACTTTTTTTTTTTTTTTTTTTTAATGTTAGACATTTATACAAAACATAATTTTTCAAAAATACACTCACATAAATATTACGCAATTTTGTTTTACTTTTAAACTATAGTATACTAAATATTTAGAATTAAAAATTAAATTTAGAAAATAGCTTATTCCTTAATGTTAAGTGATAAATATAGTAAAACCTCGATATAACGCTCCCGCTTATAGCACTATCCCGTTCTTTACGCTCCTTTTATACGGTCCCTGGAATTTTCTATATAACTCTGTATACTTTTACCCTCTTATAACGCTTCAAATCCCGCTTGTAGCGCTTTTTTATATCGGAATTTTTGTATCGAAAAGAAATGTAACACTGTAAAGATTCTTTTTTTTTTTCCCTGTTAGGAGGGAATCTGAACTCTGTGAAATGCGGGTCTGTGATACAGTTGTGCAAAATGTCGAAGCGGAAATCCCTTTCTATAAGTGAAAAACTGCAAATTCTCCGTAAGTACAACGAGAATTCTACAGAAGTCAGAAGGATTTCGCAGAATCTCTAGGAATTCCCTCGTCCAGTCTGCGAACAATAATGAAAAACAGGGATGCAATTACCGATGCAGCCGAGGGTTGTTGCAAAAGTAAAAAAGGAAAGTGTGCACTAAATCTGCTCCGAAAATATATTAGTATTGCTCCTAGTGGTATATCCATTGACGTTAATAGTTACCTGAACCCGCATTGAAAATGTCATAATTCATAACAATAGCCACACACCCGGCAAACCCTAATCAAAGATCTTTTTAATGGGAAATAAGCTCATATTTGCAGTATATCTATTGCAGAATCATGTATGTTTCCTGTAAAATGGTGTCCAAATCATTCCCCATCTCATAAATCATTTCCCGTCTACAGCGCTATCCCGCTTATTACGCTTGTAGATCGTGGTCCCTTGACGAGCGTAATAACGGGGTTTTACTGTAATTAATAAGAAATCAATATTCTTTATTATTTCAAAATTGCAATAGACTAAATGAAATACTATTTCAAACGTGAAACTCGCAAATTTAGATGATGAATTTTGCCATTCGAAATGTAAACAATGTATTTATATTTATATACTACATTTCTCATTACTTTTACTGATTTAAATACATTCCTTTTCTGAACTATATGTGATTTTTTTATTAATAAATTCGTCTACTGTTTCACCAATATTAGTATCGAAAACCGTTTTGTTAGCTGATAATTTAGCATGTAAAAATGCACATTACCCATTTTTGAATTCACAAAATATGATTTCTTACGATGCTATCTTTATTGCTTTTACTATTAATACCTTACACTCGTTCTTGCACGTGGAGGCACAGTAGCAATTTAAATTTGACTGTTTAAAAATACCAAATTCTTGTATAAGGAATTACAATGGAAGAATAATGCATAAAAATTGAATAAGTGAAGTGAATAATTTACGTTGCCCATACTTGTTTTTTCTACTTTTACCACGATTTTTTGAAGTTTTCATTATCGTCCATGTTTGGAATAACGTTGCCGATGGAAATGTCTTTACTTAGGAACGTTTTAGATTTCTTATTCTGTTTTCATTGATGTTAAAGAAAAAATTTCAATAAAGTTATGTCTGGATTATTTTAAAGTTAACAATATTATTGAATAAGGCAGGTGCATCGACGCACGGAAGCGCCATTATTGGGAATAAAACGCGACAGAAATGCATCAATAGCGAAAAAGGATTTTAAAAAAATTAAAAAGTTAAAAAAAAAAAAAAAATTAAAAAAACATGAACAACGAAAGGAAAACAAAGGAACATGAAATTATGTATATTCTCTCTTAAATTATTATAGAAGAAAATGGCTTTCACTTCCAGAAAGAGTTATTGGACTTTATGAAACACAACGATTAGGCGTTAGGCCTAAACGAGACACATTTATCCAGTGAAGGTAAGTAGATATTCACACACATACACAAAAAAACAAACATACAATGATTGGGGAAGGGGTTACAAATCTTTGTGATGCTTTAGATGTCTTAAAAGGTTTTAAACATGAAAGATTACATGTTGATCTTTTTAAATCTTTTTTCTTTTTCTTTTCTTATCGGATCATTTATTTCGTTGAAGTTATTAACATAATGAATGTTCAAGTCTTCAAAAATAAGACTTGCTTAAGTTACTTAATTACGTAATTCATATTTGTACTTTAGTTGTCTGTTTATCGTTCCGGAAAATTTGTCAAAATTAGGAAATCTAGGAAATCATTAGCCTCTCATACAAAACAAAACTGGAATTGATAATAATGCATATTTGCGTCTCGGCGGAGGGCGGGCATTTTTCCATGCTCCGTTCTCCTTCAAATCGGGTCCTAGGATCAATCAGCCCTCTGTAGAATGGGTACCGGTGTTTAACTTCATTTACATTCGTTAATTTATCGACATGGGTTTTATTCAGCGCCGTTTATTAAATCATTCGTTCCCTATTCTGCTTATTTGTGTTTCATTTTATGAATATTTGCAATACGTTTTCTTGCATACTGTGCCAACAAAACAAAACAAGAAACAAACACATTCAATAATGATACAATACGTTTTTCTCGAAAAGTATTCATTACCGGACTCATGTTTATATGGACTTTTGTTCTTGTTCTAGTGTTAGCAACCCGCCCCCAAAGTATGTAAAAGTATTTTTTGAAACACCCTGTATAAACTGGGCATTCCTATGCAGGTTCGATCATTCGAATTCTTAATCGAACCATCTACTGGTTCCACTTAGCTCAGAATAATTCGCATTCTGTTGTACAATACTGACGTGTAGATGGCTGTTGACTGGTTCTTGTGACCTTTTGATTTAATAGCAAACTTAATAGTTGTTTGAATCCCTTGAGTTTCGTGGCAAATGAGATTAGTGAGGGTCTCCACCCTTCGTAGAACGGGTGCCTCGTGAAATAATTTAATAAAACCCTCCGTTATTTATGAGAGAAAGAAGAGTAGTGATGGCTGCAATATCTCGGTGTTTTACGAGTTTAAATTTACCATTAAAGAACTAATGACAGTTTTGTTTTTTTTTTTTAGGTTTTTTTAAGAAAAAAAAAAAAAGAAATATTTCTTATGAATATATTAACGTGCAACTGTAATAAATGGAAGCGACCGTTTGCACTAAACATTAGAGACAGATTTAATAAGAAAATAAATAAATAAAAAACATTATACAACAAGTTTTAAGTTTCGAAGACCTGTAGTGTTTCTTCATGGGACTATAAATATTAAAAAAAAATAATAATAATAAAAAAAAAAGGTTTTTAATTTTTTTTTTTTTTTATTTTTAGTCCGAAGGAAAAAACCGCTACAGATTTTCGTAACTTGCTTTATTTTATTTTCTTATTGAATCTGTTTCTGTTTTGTGCAAACGGTCGTTTCGTATTTACAGAAATATTTCTGAAGAAAGATATCTGTCTTAAATTATTCGGGCACGTTAAACCTTTTTTTATTCAGAAATATTTCTGTTTACTCCAATTCAACAAATTTGCCAATTAAAATTATAAACAGATTTTGTTTTTCTAATTTAATTTAAACACGTAATTTTTGAACGAACAGCATATATATATATATCCTACTACATATTTTATTTATTTTTTAATTAAACATTTGTAACATACTTCCAAAAATTACACGAAACGTAATTTACGATAAAAACATCAGAAATCTGTGTGAACTAGAATACTAAATTTGGATTTTATGTAATTTATATTACTTAATAAAGTTTGTAATTTTTTTATAAATTGTATTTTTCGTACAAATGTTTTTTGTCGCAAAATAATTTACGATACAAAGAAATCAGAATTCGGTTAAAATATGACTATCCTTTTATGGAAATTAGAATAGTGAATTGGCATTTTTATTACTTTTTTACTGTAATTAAACAGTAATTATATTACTGTTTTATACAAATAATGTAAAAAGTAATAAAAAAAATCGAATATTTTTTACTTGCTCAAAATCACAAAATTTGTAATTTTTTGCTTCCTCAAATCAGATGCAAATAATAAAAACGTTCGATTTATTAGAAAACTTTATTATTTTAATGTATAATATTGGCGATTTAATGTTCATAGTATGAAGTTTCATGTTTGGAGTCAGAGAAACTTATATTATTTTTTTGTCCGAAGCGGATTTTTTTTTTTTTTAAGGAATACACAGAGAGACAAACGTAGTTGTATTTACTTATTTATTAAATTACTTTAAACAATTTGTTTAAATTAATAACATAAATTGATAAATAAATTAGTTTGAGACTTGTGGCTACTTGTCGTTGGCGTCTTTGTTCTTCGTTTTTAAGAAATAACTTTTTGTTTCTAAAGAAAAAAACAACGAGAAAAGTTTCTATGTGGGAGTGTTTTGTTCTTGAAACCGCTTGTATTGAAGGCAGTCAATCGTAACTCGGTGGTTGCAGGAGTCAGGGAATCAATAACTGCTCCTGCAAATGAAATATTGGATCTAATTGCTTGGGCGTCAGCTGAGAACGTGTAGACGCCCTCCAAGCAGAGATTTATCACTTATGTCAACTCCACCACATACGCATTTTTAAGATTGCATTTTACGGCTCGTAAAGTCAGGGGGAAAAAAATAAAATGATTTTAAGTTATTCTCAGTTCTTTTATTAGATGTAAGGGAGTTTATTTATTTATTTATTATACTTTTAATACTTTTGTAATGATATACGTGTATATTGAATAATTTATAGTAATTTATTGAGTTTTTGATTGTAAATGTTTTAAATAACAATATTTCTCAAGTAAATATAACATAAGATGTCGTGCAAATTCTGTGAGAGCAGCCCTTGAGGAGACGTGTGACTGATTCTCGTTAGCTGGCATTTCCTGTGTAACAGGAACTTTTACGATGAAAAAAAAAAGAATAAAACTAAAATTAGAACAAATACAGCAAATTAAGAGAATTCGCAACAAAGAACGGTATCCTACCATACCAGGAGCAGTATATTAAAGTGAAAACTAAAGAAAAATCCAGGAATGGTAGGATACGTCGATTTCTAAAGAAAAACAAAATATTTATATTTAAAATCACATGGATTTTCATGAAATTTGTTTATAGAAAGATTGAAGAGTAAGGAGTAAACGTATTTTTCATTAAATTAGGTTTAATTAAACTATTGTCAATGAATTTTTCGGAAATATTTTAACTAATATAATTCCAAGTATTTTGAAATATGACCACTTTTGGGTCTCATCTTCCTCATGATTAATAATTTTGAACACCATAAGGAATTTCGAGATGTACTGGAATGAAATAAAGGCAAAATTCAGTTTTTATTTTAAACTAATATTTGTCATTTTATGATTTCTAAGGAAACAGACAATTGTTTCCTGTCCTTGAAAAACCTATTCCCGTTACTCCGTCGTTAATTCACGGAATTCATTTATTTTTAATACAGATTATTTCATTGTATTATGTTTAAAAAATACAAATGTTTTCCTCACTCGCAATTTAAGTGATTGGAAAACATGAATTGTTCTCCTGATAAAAATTAAATCGCCAAAAAATGTATTTCATGAGGTCTCTCAAATGTTTCCTTTATTCTCGTTGACTTCACTATCGTGAAATGAATTGGAGTAACATTATTCGGGAACTATCAACAGAAATTCTCGATATGCTACATGGCAGTGGTATTCAATCTTTTTTGTTCGCCTGTCCTCAGATATAATTTAGCTATGTATTCCCAAGCTAATTGATGAATGATTTAAAGAAGAAGTAGGGACCC
>JAFIDM010000006.1:54577917-54597604 GCA_023159025.1 Thereuonema tuberculata
ATTTAAGTATGTTGTTATTTAAGAAGATATTTGTTGGTTAATTTTATTAATGTCACTTTTGAACACAAGGCTTCGTTTATGCAGCCACAAAGATGAATAAAAGAATCCGCATCTTGATAAAGAGTATTCGCAAACAGTTATTTATCATCGTGTCTTTCTAACAGAGCTCCGAAATGATTGACAGTTTGTTTGCTACAGAAATGGTTTCATTTTCCTTTTTGCGCATGCGTCTTTTTTTTTCTACGTCCGCTTGAACATGAAAAGACAATGAACTACTTATGACTACAAATAATACATAAGCCTTACAATTGATAATTTGGAGACGGAACCATTCAGAGTCAGAAAGCGAGAAATGTGTGTTTTTATTTAAGACGTTGATGATGTCAAAATATCTCCATTTATATTTCAATAAAATGTAAACATACTAAATTTATTGTAATTTTAATTTAATGAACTCTTTCATGTGTTAACAAATTAGTTATCGTAAATTATCTGTTGTATTTTCTGATCTTTTTCTGTGTAAATACATCAATTATATCCTTATCTAAAAAAGATATAAATAGATTAATGTTATTAATGACAGCTGTCAATGCTAAGATAGTATTCATTAATGCTTTCATTGATAAGAAATCTATTAAATAGGCTTAAAAAATTAGAGAAACTTAATTAAAAAAAATGACAAAAGAAATAAAAGATTAATTAAGTGGAAAAACTAGACAAATAAAGGGTGCATGCATACAGAGACGCCGTTAGGGGCCCAATTTTAATTTGGGGCCCGGGGCAAAATCGCGTTCTGATCAAACTCAGCTCAGTTTTTTTATTCATTATAGGTTCATACTGTGAATTTGGGGGCCCCATAAATTTTGCGGGGCCCGGGGAAGGCGTCCCACTTACCCTAGCCAAACGGTGCCCCAGCGTTCCTACCTGGTCCATAAGAATCGGCTTTTGTAAATAATTGAAGGGGAGGGGGCAAAATCCATTGACTTTGTCTTTTTCTACCAGGGTGGCCATATTTCTAAAATCTTAATGCAGAACAACCCAAGCCAAAAAAGAAAAAAAAACAAAAAAACCCTCAAAAATCACATTGCAGGACAATTTATTCCAAAATCGGGACTTTCCCGGTCATATCGGAAAGTTTGGTCACCCTGTTTTCTATTATGAAGTCAGACAAAAGTCGGTAATAAATATATATATGAGGAAATTTACACATAAATAATTACATCAATAAAAATCCTTATTACAAAATGCTGGATATTTGCTGAGCCCATCCCAATAGTGGAAATTAAGGGGGAGGGGGCTTATCCTTATTGTTGGAACCTTGTTCAATGAAAAGTACGTGACATTACATCAGTATTCTCCGTGAATAAGACATTGCAAAAGCTGGTTTTTAAAAATGGGATTTATTTTTTAAAATCCTAGTGGCAGTATATTAAATCTTCGAAGATATTTTAATATTGAAATAATGTAACTCAAAAAATACTCCTAGTGGCAGTATTTAATATGAGATATTTTATCATAGTATATTATGATTTTTCATAAGCCATTTGCTTGAGCATATTTATCACATGCTGCTCTAAATTAGGATATTTTAACCCCTCCCCCGCCTTCGGATTAAAATATTAAGTAAATGGTTTTAAAATCGTTTCTATTTATGTTAGGATGCTGATATTTCTTTTTTTTTTTTTTTTTTTATCTAATAAGAGGATGATATCGAATTGTTTTAGTAAATATTAGTAAAAAGGAGTTAGGAACAGAACAGAACAGATACACGTGTAGTGCTTAAATCTAATCTTTTAACTTAAAACTATTTATCGTAGAGAGCTGGCACTCTAAATGATGAAGAATGTTATTCAGTGTGACTTTTTCGATTTGGGATAAACTGGGCCCATATTTGAGATTTACGTCCAAAGAAAAAGAAAATAAACGAACCCCCCGCCCCCCAAGAAAAACAACAAAACCCAATACCACCAATAAATTGACTCATAAAAGGGAATGTAACGGTAAATAAAGGTAGTAAAATTAGGACTACTGTAATTTGTATTTGAATATACACTTTGGGATCTTATTAGGCTAGTATTGGAAAGTTTGCACGATAACTTCAATTTCCTTGTTTTTAAAATTTAAAAAAAATATTAAGAATTTATAAAGTGAGTATGTCAATATTTCATAATTTCTGTAGAAATTAATTGATTTTTTTTGGTTGAATTTTGATTTGATTGTTTTTTGCTTTTTTTTTTAATTTGATAAAATTATTTTTCTGCTATTATAAACCAAAGCTGACAAGATGGAAACTGATAATGCTTTTATAAGTATTAAGATAGTAGATATGATGATTGATAAAGTTAATTTAATTTGTCAAAAAAAATTACACTTTAGCCGTCTACAAAAAATGTTTCGATAAAAAAATATTTATTCGTGTGTTTGTTAATCTTTTTTAATGCACATCATCAAAACAGTAACATTCATTGTTATCTTAAAGATGTTTGCTACATTTGTATATTATTTTCATATTATTTTTGCTGAATTTTTGCATGAACAGAACCTAAAAAGCTTTTTTTTCAAAATGAAATCACTCACTTCGAGATCCTTAAACCTTACAAATATAATCTTAGTTCCAATGTCACAAGTCAACTTTTTTGATCCTTGAAAATTGAAAATGTTGAAAATTTTCAATTTCAAATAGGCATTTGATGAAAATGTGCGTGCTTTTCTATTTGTATTAAATTATCAAAATAAGTTTTATTTCTTGTAATTCTTCTTTTTAAAAACTGAAAAATCTCAACAGTTCTATTAGGAAAAAATTAAACAATCCTGTTGTGACTTTTTATTTAATTTTCTTAGAAAATCTTATTTATGTTCGTTTAACCAAAAAATAGTTTTTTCCCTTATTATCTTAACTTAGGTAGCAGCTGGTAGATTTGCTTTGTCTATAAATCTACGTGCTACATCCTCCATAGCATAAACCGGGAATCGGAGCACCATGAGTCATTGTTCCTTGATCCAGGCCCGGTGTTAGGGGGTGACGAATGGGGCGACCTCCCAAGGCCCCGCTATGGGGGGGGCCCCGCGCCTGGTTAGAAGAAAGAGGATAAAATAGGATCGTTGCCCTTTTTTTTTTTTGGTTGTGAAAGTAAGATTTCGGCCCTGATTTAACCCTCTTCCTTTCCCCAGAACGATTTTTAATAATGTATTATTTGTAAGATTTCCGTTTTTTTTTTTATTGTTAAAATAGGATTGGCAAGGGCCCCGCAAAATTCATCTCGCCCGAGGCCCCCCACCCTCCTAGCGCCGGCTCTGCTTGAGCATAGAGATATAGGGGAAAAATCTGACTTCCGGTCCAGCCACTTAGGTGATTAAAGGTGGCCATTGACCGGTTGAGAAATATATTAGTAATTGCACTAAACTGGACTCTTTATCAATACTGAATCGACTATATTGAGAACGAATATCGTAGCCAAGACCCAAAGTGGTAGGACTCTAAACATAGTAAATGAATTAATTGCGAGAATCGCTTGAAATTACACTTGATTCTTGAATTACGATGACTTGAATAAATAAGTTTAAATCAATAGTAAAGTCATTTTTACCCATTTGATACTATTGTAATAGCGACCAAAATCGGTAGCTATTGCGTTTGTCCTGTCCATCCATCCGTCTCTCCACCCCTAAAGCCCATTGCACATGGATCCGAAAATCGGAGGTCGGATCCACGACTCGGACATATTCTCTTTCACATGGCCACGAAACCTCGCCTATACGAACGATTTGAATGTTACATGACGTATAGACGACGTCAGAGAGAGTTTCGTGGCCATGTGAAAGAGAATACGTCCGATTCGTGGATCCGACCATCCGATTTTCGGATCCATGTGCAATGGGCTTAACAATTCCCGAACGGAAGGTCGGATCGACAAATGGATTTCACCATCGTGTTCAGAGGCCCAAATAACGAAGGAATCGGGTATTTTCAGGGGCCAACCCCCACCCCCCATGTTTGAGATATTTGGTATTGTTTTCATTGAATCTCTGCTATTAGCTTAAATGTTAGAAATGCAACTAGTTGTTTTCAGTTGTCAATTATAGTTTGACGGTTAAGATTTCAGACTTATACGAACCGACAACTTTCAGTATGTATCTAGTTTTCTTTTTCTCTTAATCTTTTTTTTCTCAATGTCCAGGTGGGTTTTTTTCCTTTTTTTTCTTATTTTCCTAACTTTTTTTTTTAATTTTTCCTTACGTTATTGTAATTTTTTTTTTCATTATTATTTTTTTTTTATTAAGTCGCCCTTAAATTTATGCTTTAGCAAAAAATTATATTCACTTGTTAACAACGCAAAGAGTTTGATAAATTACTTGTCGCTTGGTTTTGTGTTACAGCAATTGATGCAAGTACTGTATTATAAAATACCAAATATGAAATATATAGACTTATATTAAAAGTGTAATTGAACATTTTTTTTTAACCTTCTTCATTCGTAAAGTTTGCAATATGTAAATCGGTAATGGATAATGTACTAATGTATTTATTGATTATCTATCAAACATTTAATATCAAAATGTATTCTTTTAAATAATGTATATGATATTTTTACGTTTATATCTATTTCTTTAAGCTAGGTACTCCCTCATCATTTAAAAGAAACAAAACAAAAAACAAACCATTTTGTATTCATATGAACGAAAATTCACAAATAAGTTTATTCTTTTCTTAAATTAAATTGGATTTCATTGAACAGAACTTTCTAGTTGGAATTTCCAGTGCGGATGTACTTTAGATGCTGTAGAAACATTAATAGTATGAAAAAGATGTCTTGTATTTAATTCGAATCGTTAAATAACATTTAAGAACACTGTAGATTATAACTGAATTTAGTTTTATCACGCTTTTATTAACTCGCACAGTCTGGTTTCCGGGTCAAATTCTATAATCAAATTTTAAGTCACTTCCCATCGGTCAATTATCTAGAAATTTTGCACACTTGCCTATGTCTGATGGCAATATAATAATATACAATAATAATATACTGATATATTAATATATTCCGCCAAGGCAACACGTCCTTCCGTGCGCCGTTAGTACCGAGACCAGCCGTTAGGCGGCGGCATATACAACTATTTCTGAATTATATATAGATAATTTCTTTTATCTTTTAATCATTATATAATATAGAAAGTGTTGTTTTTAAAAGTTTTTACATTAATTATTTTTAGAACTCACTTTACTCAAGTTTTTGTTTTTGTAGCTACACCGTATATTGCAATTATGTCAAAAATCACCTTTAATTAAATTTGTGCATCCTTTATCGGTGCCACAAATATTTATCAGAAACTTTATAGGTCCTTGAAAACCCAAAGTTTAGGAACCACTGCTTTAAGATCTGTAAGAGACCTTTGAGCTTTAGATTAGAGATATTATTACCAGAAAGTAATTCTATAATAGATTTTAGTGTTATTTAATAAAGATCATGTCAGATTAGACAGATTTATTAATTAAAAGATTATGAAATGCCTAATTAAAATCTTTCTAATTAAGGTAGAAACCCACTTTATTTACAAGTCTTCAGTTAAAAAATCATGAAGTTAAATTCCAAGACTTTGAATCATTTGAATCCCAATAGCAGCACATTAATTAGGAGTTAATTATTCAATTAAGTTAATCACCGGATACGAATCTACGTCGGTATCTCTTTGACTGATTCAATTATTTTTTATTTTTTTTATTGCCATAGTCTTGATATTGCTAAGATATCATCATCATCATGGTAGATCAATCCGCAGATTGGTTCACAACATAATGTCTCCAGCCTTTACGGTCTTGTGCAGCCCGGCTCAATAGTTAAATGTATTTTGGAAACTGTTTTACGTAAAGCGTCATCTCCAACTTTCTAAATGCAACCAAAATGGCAGCCATTTTGCAAAAAATGGCAGTCATTTTCGAGTTTTGCCTACTGTCTTCGCTTTCAAAATACTTCGCACCCATATACCTAATGAAGAGCTGTTTAAAGTTAAGAGAAAATAAAAAAATAACTGCCATTTTTAAAAATGGCCGCCTTAGTAATTGTGAATAAATTTTGGAAATTTCTGAATTATTGGTTATAAGTAATTTTTTAGTTGTAGAAATTTAAAAAATTAAGTTAAAAAAATAGGTAATAGATTAAGATAAAATTACATTAGATTATGATGTAATTAACGTTAATAAATAATGTTTAATGAGCTACCTTACACAAAAGTTAGAAGAAATCGTTTTATCCTTCAGTAGTTGAGCATCTATAATGAATTTCTATTTCTATTTATACGATAGATATACAAAGCAACAGAATAGGTATATTTTAATACATTTAATGAAGATTAAAATAATAATTTAATAATGACAGAACAAAACGCTGCTGCTATCTGCAGGATTTTTCTGAAGAGAATGTGGGATTGTAATATTTTTCATAATCTAGGCAAATAATAATAATAATAATAATAATAATAATGATAAGATGCTAATTGTTCATTTTCTTTGAAATTGCTTTCAAGGATTCTTTGGATATTCTTTCCTAAGGTAAGAACTATTCTCTACTCATCTTTATGTTTTCCTTTCTTATTCTTTTTCTTTTGTATTTAATACATGTTTAGAAGTTGTTTCTCTGACAATTCTAAAAATCCCATTTCTAATGATACTTTGTCTTTGAAATATATTTAATAAAATTACCAAATAGAAGTCAAATTAAATCCATCAAAATAAAACATCTTCATGGATTGTGTCAGTGGCAGCCATTTTCCAAAATGGTGGTCACTTATAAACTTTTTACTTCAAAAAATCAATAAAAAGACTTGGATGACATGAATGTGGTATGTATGCTTCTTTAGTGTGTAATAAATATATTAGGGTCCGGATTTTAACACATTCTGTTTTATTCCTGAGTTTTGTTTCTATTTTTAAATGGATATAAATGCTTCTTTTATATCATTCTGATGCAGATAATAAGGCTTTTGTCTTGCATACAAATGTGCATTTTCATTTTATTGTTTTTTTTGAATTTTACAAGATATTTTGACTTTATTTTCTTTTAATTTTAGCGCATTTCAGTTTTAAGACAGTTTTTATCGTATTTAGAGATAAGATGAGGATTCATTGGAAATTTGTTATCTGGTCTTTTTTTTGGGTTGGTTTGGCCAATTTAATCTTATTTTAGTCATATTTAACTTTTAGGTCCTACGTTTTATCTTCTTTTTAAATTCATAACTGCATTCTATATCAAAAAAATTTAAGTCACAAAAATCAGGGCCCCACTAAAAAGATTCCTAAAAAAAGTTAAATAAATAAATAATAATTAAATAAAAAAAAAGAACGAAAATAGGTGACGAAATTAAAGAAATAGAAATGTAAAACTGAATCCGAAATACAACTTTTACATAAATTTTATAATTGGCAAGTTGAACTCTTACCAAATCAGTGAAAGTTACTAAAAGATGACTACAAATTCTTTCCTTATCACTAATAGTATCAATATCGCTATAACTTTCTCACAATTTTTTGATAATAATTAATGTTATAATCTCTGATTAACATGAGACATCCTTGATCTGAAAAGCAAAGACAATTCAGTGAAAAATAACAAGAACTTTTTTATCCCGGCTTTGCAGTTAACGTCCCTCGTTGAACTAGACAACAAAGAATTAAATGTTTATCTGTTAATATCAGAAATTGATATTATTAATACAATTGACCAACATTAGAACTATACATGTACTCAAAGAGCAATTTGGGTATTTCATTACGATTGAATGGACTATTGGTACGGAATCTGGAGTATTAATTGACGATGATGCCAGATAGAGTGAAACAGCTGTCTCATTGATTGATACTTATTTTATTTATTTATTTATTTTTTTCAAATTTGATGACTGCGAATGTAAATCGTTATATTATTACTTTTTTAGAAAATAATGTAGATAATTTCTTATATGTGACTTATATATTTCTTATATGTAAAAGCGGCAAGATTTTCGCGGATTCTTACAGCAACAAAGATGGCCTACACCTATAGAGTTTACAAGTTACATGTATCTTTTACAAGAATGCTTCATGAGGTCTGTCAGCGGTGGATAAACTGCAAAACTTCCTAAGTCCCGTAGACGAATAAATTCAGAAAAAAAAATAATTCAGTATCCAATCTTGTTTTCGCCTAGAATTGAACTTATCTTACATACAATAAATAAAGTTTCAGCAATCATTGCATTGTACATAGAGAATAGTTGGGACTGAAATTTCACTTTCCCTTCAATTTTATTTCTTAATCCCTCAAAAGTCGCAGTTAAACTGCAATTCATAATTATATTCTGATAATTAATCGCAATGGAACCACTGATATCAGAAGAAATAAATCTGAAACTTGATGCTCCCTTGGAATGACAATGATGGTGGTGTCTCATTTACAAAACATCTGCTATTTACAAGATTGACAAGTGTTTGAATTAATAAACAACTGAAAATATAAAATTGTAATTAAAAATGTACCCCTGTTCCCTGAATTTTAAAGCTTTTCAAGTTTACAAAAAGTAAACAGAATTAAGTATTGCATTTAATGAATAAATTATCATAAACAAATATGAACATCCAATGAAATAACGATAAATAATGATACAATGATATCAACCAATGATGTTTAATGACGCATTAAGCCAATCAGCATGAAGGTTTCTCATGGTAAATAATCAAGAGATGCTTTTTCCAACTTAAAACAAATTGAGAAAACACTAACATATGGAAAAATGAAACAATATGAACCGCATGACAGTTGACTTCCTCGACGATACGTCACTGGGTTAAAACACTTGCTACTGACGTTGTAACTTCTAATAAAAGACAGTCATTTCCGAAGATGAGTCACTATATTTATGGAAGAACTGTTATCGTTAACAGGGAACAAAGATTAAGAGTATTTATCAATTACACTGACAGGAATGGGACAAGTCTTTTTGGACGCAAAGCTGATTAGAAATGAATAAGAAAACGACTGGGAAATTTTGAAACAACACGATTTACGAAGGACGCTGAATACAGAAGTAACATGAGGAAAGTAAGGAGATTTAAACTATTCGAAAATTATTATTATGTTGTCTCTAAAAAAAAATAGATAACTTGTGATGTTGTTTTTTTTTATATTTTTTAATTTGTAATTTTTAGTTCTGTATCTAAATGCACAGAAGAAATGTTTTTTTTTGGTTGGTGAGGGTAGACTTATTTCTAAATTTTGATGTCTAAAGCCATCAGATGAAATTGTCAGTTAATATTTATTTTTTTTAGCTTACTTCGGGAAGGGAAAAAGGTCGATATATGCAAGTATGTGCGTCTTCCGTAATAGTTTTTCAAACAGTGAGCGGCACTTCTTAAAATACGTACATTATGAATAAGAAACTAGTGCCCAAGTGCATCAAACTTCAATTAACTTTAACGGCTGCATTGTGGACGTAGCTAAAATTAGTGGGGGGTGTTTCTCTAGAAAACTTTTAGCCTTTGTTTTAAAATTGTGTGAAAGGAAACAAACATGTATAAAAAGAAATTTATCAGGTTTCTGAATAAATTTTCTTTTTATACATGTTTGTTTCCTTTCACACAATTTTAAAACAAAGGCTGAAATTTTTCTGGAGCAGCAACCCCCCTCCCTCCCCACTAATTTTAGCTCCGTCCAAACTGCAGCATCAAAGTTAACTGAAGTTTGGTGCACTTGGGCATTAGTCTCATTTGGTAAAAAAAAAAAGCAAAAAAATTAGGTAATTTTAATATGGTGACGAGGTAAAATCGTGACGCCATCGTATTTGACTTAGCTTGTCTGTATATTTCAGCGTTTCTCAATTTGATGAATCGCGGGGAAAAGATGTGTTGTGAGTGACATGGATTTTTTTTTTTTTTGTTGTTGTTGTTGTTGAACAAGTTTAGAGTAAATTGTAAGTTTTTTTTTTTGGTTGGATGGTTGGAGAAAAATATAATGTCAGAAAGGGCTCACGAGTGAGGAAAAAAAATAAATAATTGAGAAGCTCTGATCTACTTCAAACTACGAATCGGAATCTGAAATTCGGTTACAAGTAATCTTTTGAAAACTTGAAATTTATCTTAAATATTTTCCGTAAAGAAATTATTTAATTAATTAATAAAAAAATTAATTAATTTAAAGCTCTCTCGATATACCTTAGTGATAAGATTATGAAAATGGACTTTTTTTTTTAATTTTTCAAGGGATTTATTAAACATATTATGGAAATGAGCTACAAGTATATATAAGTCTGTTTGTTTTATTTTTTTTTCCTCCTTAAATTTACATATATAATTTTTTTTTATTTTTAGAAATTAAATATAGCAGACGCTTTACTCTTTATTACTCTTTATTATTTCTAAATATTATAATTTAGAAAAAAGATTCTAAGAGTATTATGTCGATCTATCGGGATCTTTTTTTTTTTTTTTTAATTTTTATAAACTTTTAAACTTGAACAGTTTGTAATACCAACACTGTTGATATGAAGTCTGTAACCAAAATATTAAGAAACATATTATAGGTTTAATACAGTGATATATTTGTTTTCTTAATGCACTGTGACCTTCTGTAATCGCTGAATTTTTTTAGAAAGGCCGGTCAGACTCTCTTCCGTCTCTAATTCCAGGGTAGGTCTGATCGCAAGGGTGAAGATCGACTCTTCCAATCACTACATGATACCAGAGGTTCCTAGACTTGTGGTTCTGTAGATCGGTATATTTAAAGAAAAAAAAAGAAAGAAACAGGGATCAACTTTGGAATGTAGATTGTTTCTAGAAATTATTATTTTTAAAAAGTTTTTTTTTTCTCTTATCGAAGAACCACATATCATTAATTAGATTTTAGCAGGAAACAAAGCATGCGCTCAAAATCTTAGCTTCCGCCTTGATTCCTTAACTTCCCCTTGAGTTATTCTCTTCCTTAAGCTATTAGAGAATGAGATAAAGGAAAAAAAAATAGTTTGTCGAATTACATCTAAAAATTGATCGTTGCGTATAGATATTATTTTACTTAAAAACATCAACAAGCCATGTTGCATAGTAGTAAAAATAGCCTTTGCAATTGCACCAGGCACTTGTTGCTGCCTAAATTTTTCCCCCTTTTCACTTCTTTTTGCTGTGTTGATTAAATCCTCGGAAATCTAATCTACTCCATTGTAAATAGCAACAAAGGATTTCGAAGCCACAATCGTACTTCAGGAGATCACCATATCTTCCCCACACATGGGATAATGGCAGAATGTAGAAATGTGACTTCATGAATTAAAAGAAGATTTCAAAAACAGTTTAATAGTTCGCCAACCAAATTTTTTCATCTGTGAACATCTTTTCGGTAAACAAATGCCACAACCGTCTACATGCTAACATTACTTCTGTTAACTAACTATAAACTATTCTGAATTCTTATTAATTGAAAAGGAACTATTCCTTTAATTAATCTATCAATAGCTCTTTCTTTTTTTATTTTTGTAAGAAAAAAGTATTTTTCTTATTTACTTTTTATTAAACAATGTATTATGTTAAAAAGAAAAGTAGAAAAAAAAAATCTTCAAAAGGTTGTTTATCAATTTTTCTTCATTTTTTAAAAATATATTTAAACTACAGAAAGGAAATTCTACTACAGAAATGAAAGTGATCAAACCTGTCGAATACAAAACAATTCTACCGTAAGAACACAATTTAACGTGCAGGAAATTTATTAAAAAAATAAAAAGCCAACGATTGCAAATAAATAAAGAAAATCACACCTTTCAGTTTGTCAACAGAGGAAAGCGGAAACGGCCGTTTCGTCCTTTGGGGGGACTCATCAGCCCTATCCAATCACGGTCGGGAGCGAGGGTGACCTCCATTTATGTTTCACGCCTTTCGGGGTTTGTCATCGGAGAGGGTGGATCGGGCTGATGAGTCCCCAATAGGGACAAAACGGTCGTTCCCGATTCCCTCTGTTGACAAACTCAAAGGCGTGTTTTTTTGTTTATTTCTGTGCAGTCTTTTGTTTTTTATTTATTAACTTAATCAATTTTTAACAAATGGAAAATATAAAGTTAAATCTACTAATTTTAAAGTCAATTTTAATCGCATCAAAGATCGTGCAATTTTAAAAGGACTAGTAGACTTCAGTAATAATTCAATAAAAATAATTTTTCTAAAGGAATTTTTTATCACCTTAAAGCGCAGATTCTTTGTACAGATATTATATATACATTTCATGGCAAGTGGTCGCTTTTTATAAAATTATGAGGGTGTACATACAAACACTGATTGCCTGAACCCTTTTTCCTTCAGCTATGTATTTACTTACTATAAACATTTCACATTCTATGAAAATTTTCAATATTTATGTAATTTTTATAAGAATTAAATGTAACCTGATTTAACATTCTTAACATATGATATGATTTGGTGTCCTAGTGACATGGCAATATTGTCACATTGTGCCACTAATAGGCAGGGCCCCACATCAAATTCAGGAACAAATGCAGTAATAGATTCTCTCCCACTTTATGGTTAAAATCAGATTTTTAGCCAAAAATATCACGGAAACACCACACAATTTCAAATTTCTCCCTTTTAAACAAGCCACACAAAGTTGTTAGCACTATTTTTAGAGTAAATTAATTTAACACCAATATCTACTTTTTCCACCTCCATTCAAAAATTTAGAAAAAAAGTTTGGAAAAAATTCGCTCTAAGCAAACATTGTAATGCAGAATAGCTTTATGGTGACAGTTAAAGCAGAAAAGTAGTTTATATAAAATATAGACTTAATTATAAAAAGTTTAGAAGTGATAGGCTAATTCATATAATTTGTTTTTCGGATAAGACCTCAGCCGGGACCCCCTCGACGGCCGGAAGGACCAACTGACCCTACCCTTGTAGGGGCCTTACTGATAGGGAGGCAGTTTCCATTCTCAATTCCTTACAGAGCGTTTAACTGATGTCGTCACAGGACACGTGACATGACGTCACAGTTCAAACAGCCGATTGCTATGGATATTTAAGAATAGCTGAGTACTACAGCAAGTGCTTGTTTGTCAGGGTTCTTCTTTGAGAAGAAAACAAAAATATCTGAAAGCAGTTTTTAAAAGAGTGCAAAACGTCCACTGGTTTTGTATTTTTTTTTCCCCTTTATTTTTGAGAATTTTCGGAAAAATGTCAATACGAAGCAAACGATATTTTTGCATTCTACAGGTTTACAGTCACGTGACTTTACATCCGTTGGTATATGTTGATTTGTACGTAGCGAATACGTATATTTTGAAGCCGTACTGTACTTAAAAAATGAATTTCAGTGCGTGAAATTGCAATTTTGCTGTTGATAATTGGACTGTTCAGAAGCCAATCAGATTAAGTCAATTTAAGAAATTTTTTCTGTAAGTCATACTCTAATGTTTATACTTTCGGTAGAAATGTGCCCAAATCACTCCTCCAAGTTTATAGTTATGTTATCTTTCAATAAAAGATTCATTCTTCAAATTTACAAGCGTTGTTATTTTTTGGTACGTAATTTTAAAAAACCTATTTCATTTTTTGGTTTATTGACTTAATCTGATTGGCTTCTGAACAGTCCAATTAAGGAACTTCAGTGTGGAAATCAACAGCTCTGGTGATATGGTATGACAGTACAAATCGGAAAAAAATGCAAAAAATGCTGCTTGCTTCGTATTGATATTTTTCGTAAAATTCTCAAAAATTGACCCCCCCCCCGCCCACTAAGATTGTCTTTCTGGAAGTCTTAAAACTGCTTTCCGATTTTTTTTCCTTGGTCTTCTTCTCAAAAACCATGACAAATTAGCGCTTGCTCTAGTTCTCGGCCTATTCTAAAACGTCCATAGCAATCGGTTATTTGAACTGTGACGTCATATCACATGGACATCACTTAAACAGTGTATTCCTTATTGTTTAAAGAACATCTCCCTACATCTAAAGGCGAATTTTATGTTATTTTCAATCGGATGGTTATTATTGCTAAGCTTCTTAGAATTTCAAATGGCTAATATAATTTATAAGCTCATGCCTTTCAGAAAAACATAATGGAAGCCTGAACCACTGTCAATCTTTAATTATTTTTATCATAACACGGAAAATTCAAATAAAAAAAAAGGAAATTAACATGCAGGAAAATTACAAGACACGAAAAACCAAAGACTGCACGTAAATAAACAAATGACGCCTTCGAGTTTGTCAACAGAGGGAATCGGGAACGGCCGTTTCGTCCTTCTTAGAGACTGATCAGTCCGATCCACTCTGTCTTGATGACAAACACAGAAAGGCATGAAAAAGAAATGGAAGACACCTTCGCTCCGAAAAGTGTCTCCCGAACAAAATACACAACAATTAAAAATAAGTGCGAAAGTGCATAAGAATAGTTGCCGATTCTCTCTGTTGATCAAACTCAAGACGTAATTTGTTTCTGTATTTGGTTTTTCATTTCTTAAAATAAAACTAAGAAAATTCTGAAAGAATCTGAAGCCTACTTTCAATAAATCTTGACTTTTTTATTATTTAATTAAGAAAGTAAGTAACATTTTGAAAATATAATACTGCTGAATTTATACAGTAATCATTTTTTTTTGTGTTCTGAAAGAAAATCAATTAAATTATTCGAATCCGATTAATTTTAATAATATAAAAGCGCGCGCAGATATTAAGAAGGATTAAAAGGAGAATGAACGTCCATTGTTTAATAAATCATAGAAATCCGGTGATTTGGTTCTAATACTTTCCTATGCGGATTTTTTTTTTTTAATTGTCATCTTCAAGTGCTTGTTTCTTGAAAAAGACCAGAGGAGAAAATTTTCAAATTTCAATATGGTTTCCCCGCGTCTTTCAGTCACGTGACAAGAAGTTTTATACAACAAAAGTTTCTAGGGGTGGGGGGACACATACAGTCTGACTAATGATCAATTTATTTGACCCGCTCTCTAAAAAAAAAAAAAAAAAAAAAAGGAAAAATTAGGGTAAAAAAAAAAATAAAATATTTCAATGCCTTTCATTTAGATAATAAAAGGTAAATTAGAATAAATCAACTAGAATTAGGTAGGTTACCCAACTGTTTATATTTCATAGATAAACAATACATTCATGTCAACTTTTATTTAAAGCCTTTGTTGTGTAAAAAAAAAAAAAAAGTAATAATCTGTAAATCACTGAAAAAAAATTGACAGCACTATTTATGTTGACATAGGAAGGAAATTTCTTTTTTATTTCTCAACATTCTTCAAAATCCAGGTGTGAACCAATTATATCTATTACTTATCTCTTTCAAAACTGAAAATGGGGAAAAAAATGGTCTGCCAAATCTGTCAAGCGGAAGAAAAAAAAAAATATTAACAAACAAGCCTCAGTCGCATAAAATACAATAATACTATTATGATTAGACTTAAAATTTCAGTAAATAAATTAAAACATCGCAGAAATGCTTATCTTGTACAAACTTAAAACATATTTTTTTTTTTTTGAGAATGTTTGGTTTTCAGATATCTTTATAAAATACTTCTAAGTTTTCGTCTTTATAAATTTTTTTTCACTGAGATATTATTGTAATATGACTAGTAATAGATCCATATATTTAAAATAGTTGTTTATTAATCTTCAATTTACCACTTGTTCGCAACTTTCACTACATGTTTTGTTTATTTGTGAAAATCCACATTTCTTTTGTGAATATTGTTTATGGACTGAATTCAGTTACGTTTTTCTGTTAATTTTATTCAAATTTATTAATTCTGTTTTGCAAGAAAATATATAAATAATTTATATATATAATTTCTGAAAACTCCAACAAAGATATTTTTAAAACTATGAAAATAAAAATTAAAAAAATTGTTATAAGGAAATAATTTCTTGCAATTTTGTTTTATTATTACAATTTGATAAACATTTTTACCTTAACTTCTTCACTGTCATTTAATAAATGTGTCAGTATTTATTAATACTTGGTTTTTGGGTTGTTTTTTTTTAACTGAAGTTTTTCGTAATTTTTTTTTTTATTTAATTTTCTTTGAATCCACACCAGACTGTTTAGGCCTAATTGTCACTGTTCGATTGCCCTTGAAACTCATCAGGGAATTCATTTCTTTTGTTTGCCTTCGGTTCCCATGATTAAATCGTGTGAAGAAGACTCAATCGAACAGTCCCTCCACCCCCATCCTATTCCCATTCGATAATTTGATTAACGAAACCTGTTTTTTTTGTTCATTTCAGTTCACTGCAACACAGACCATGTCTTCGACCAATCGTCAGGTGATCACTGGCCAGTCCTACGTCGTCAAGAAGGAAGTGAGGACCGTGTCTGGCACAGCAGCCCAGGTAAAGTACCTTATGTTTCATTAAAAAATCTTTATTTCAAAAACAGAATCTTATTATTAGGGTCCGGATTTTGTAGTCTAAAGTCTTAAGACATAGACAAACATTTTTGACTGAGGTTACATTTTTAATTTTTTAAGAGTTAAAAATATGACTTAAAAACCAGAACCCAGAGAAGTGTTTGTATCAACTTACAAATGAAATTGAAGATCAGGAAAAAAAAATAATAATATAAGTAATCACAGTCCGAGTCTTGCTTATTACAATATTAATAATAAAATTGATTTTTTTTTTAAAGTTTATTCAAAGCTTTAAATCCTTCTCAAACTTCTGATGGTTAATAACGAAATTAATGTATTCTTTCTTTCTATAAGGACACCGAAAAAATGATACTGAGTATTACAATTTATTGTTCTAACAAAGAATTCATGCACGGATGTCATTATTAGCAATTAAACATTGGCGTACACAAATGTGAGACAAGCTATAGAGGAAATTGTACTTTTATTTGCAGTAAATTCCTATTTTCAGTAATGTTCAGTTACTTAATTTACTGCAAGTAATTTGATATTCTTTTTTACAGTTTTATTTTATAACATGAACTTTTATTAAAATTGAAATAAATTTTACGACCCCGGGTTTTATCGCTTCCAATTTTAGGAAGCTATTCGTGTAGGTATCTCTTGACTGGGCAGTTTTATATTTGCAGACATCCCGCGGCACACTATGCTTTTTTCCATTGCTTTTATTGCTATAATAGAATTCTTTGAAAAATACCCAAAATTTACAAAAGAATATAACAGTCTATTTTTAACATTTAAAGATATCCTGAAATATATTTTAAGCTGAATTGAATATGACTTAGAATCGAGTTTATATTTTGTTTCGTTCTAACAATAATGTTAATAAAGATATTGTTATTGGACGTCTAGATATGAACATTTGTCGAATGTGAAGCTAGTTCTTGATTATAGATACATTTGAGAATTTTCTTGCGCCCCACCGTTTGAGAAACCTCTGTTTTAAATAATATTCATTTTTCCCTTTTTTTTTCCACACGAAATAATGGGCTAAGTATACAAATATATGTGCCAAATTATCTCAAATATTTCGTTTGTTCGAATATTATTATTAAAAATATATTTTATCTAATAGGATCTTTTTATAACGTTTATTTGAAACTAGTTATAAATATATGCTATTTCGGCAGTATTTATTAAATATTTAATATTAATCTGTTGCTCGATATTTATGGAATATAATTTTTTTAATTAATATTAAACGTGATTGCAGACGAAGATTATTAATAATCACTAAAATACTGATATTTTTTATTTTTTATTTGTTTTGAAAAAGCAAGTATTAGTATGGAGGGACGACAAATAGGGTCTTTGGTTTTGTTTTTTGTTTGTAAAATAGGACTTTTTTTAAAGGTTCCCTCAAACCAACTAAAAGAAAGAAAGAAAATGGGATCGATTCTATATATTTCGAGCTTGCGGGGGAGGAGGGGAAGTTTTCTACTCTACCCTGTCTCTTTGTACGGGTGGTCGGCTGCTGGACAATGCTTTAATCGGCGGAGTCCCGAGTTTGG
Source organism: Thereuonema tuberculata (assembly GCA_023159025.1). Classification (NCBI taxonomy): domain Eukaryota; kingdom Metazoa; phylum Arthropoda; class Chilopoda; order Scutigeromorpha; family Scutigeridae; genus Thereuonema; species Thereuonema tuberculata. The sequence continues at coordinate 54,595,839 of JAFIDM010000006.1, forward strand.
ATCTGCCGAATTTTTATTGTTTCCATGGAAGAGTCATGATCTTTCTGATGTAGAACCCAGAGAGATATAATTCTGCTGTGTTTCACACAAGAGCAACAAAAATAAGAAAGCGTGTGAAGAACTTTTTTTTTTTTTTTTTTTTTTTTTTCGTTTTCTCTCCTGGGGAATATTATATTTCCTAAAATAAAGTTGATCTGTTAAGAAAAATCGGAAGGCGGGGATTTTTTTTTCCCCACGCTCCGTTTATTCCAAATGGACCCTAGGGTGTACCGAGCCCTCTGTTGAATTAGTACCGGGTTTCTTTCGCGGGGGTTAAAGGCGGGCGAGCGTCGAGCTGACCACTCGACCTCAACTTAGTCCCATTGTTGACGGAACGACGCGCCGGGAGCCTTACCTTCCGCGACCCCAAGGACCACATAGGCCTGTAGTGGGACACTTTAACTTAACTATTAAGAAAAATAGAATATCGGTAATTTTAAATATTAACAAAACTATCGATACTAATTGTATAGTATTTTGAATATTTTCTCTGTCGAAAAAAAATAAATTACATCTGTAGTTAAATGTATAGATACAAAGAAATACAGGAATGACAGAAATACGTAAGTGAATACTGTATTTATTCAACTCTGAAAAAGTTGAATAGTTTTAAGATTTTTTTTTTTTCTTACAAAATACTAAGGATAAAATGGACTATATTTAAAACGAATTGTAAGAATCTGTCGAACAAAAACCTTAGGTTTTTTTTGTAAGTGAGATAATTGGTTTCTAATTTTTCATGTTTATTTATTATAAATACAAGTAAAACCAACCATCTTATGACAAACGAACTTTCCCACTTTGGACAAGATTTTTCAAAACATCAAAACAAAAAATTGAATATTTCCAATATTTTTTCGAATATTTTTTGTAAAGAGAAACTTGAACGTATCAAGAACATTACTAATATATATATAGTTTATAGACCATTGTCGTAGCTACAGTTTTCTTTTCCCTCCACTTTTGCAACGTCTACTAGAACTAGATGGCATTGATAAAGGGACTTCTCCGCTCTCCGTTCTCTTGGCAGCAGTCGTAATTGTTGTTTACGATGAACAGCCTAAGCAAGTGTATTCTTTTGAAAATATTTAATCAATTTATTTTACATCTACAGATATAATATTTATTATATATATATTTATTCAAAATAAATTTAATTTTCTTCATTTCGTGAGTTTCTCTAGCTTTATTTATAAAATAAGAAAGTAATGGAAAAAGCAGTATTGGATAATTCATTCCAACTCCGGGTAAAAGATATTTAATAGTATATTTTCAATAATTAGTTATATTATTTTTTTTAATACATTTTAACGTGTGTTAAAAAGGTTGTCAAAAATTAAAATTAAAAAAGAACACACAAACACCATACAAAAGCATATTTACAAGGTGTGGAGTCTTTCGAACCGCATGGGATTCTTCTTCGGCACGAAGATGAATCCCATGGGGTTCGAAAGACTCCACACCTTGTAAATATGCTTTTGTATGGTGTTTGTGTGTTCTTTTTTAATTTTAATTTTTGATTATTTTTTTTTATCAGCTTTTTCATTCAATAACAAATAATTAAAGAAACGAAAATGAATTTAAAGGAAACGAATTCTAAATCAACAATTAAATCAAAAAAATTTTGATCAAGAATTACTATGATGTAAGTAGAGAAAGGAATTCTCAACAATTGGAATGAAAAACTAGATATAATTGGTATAACATTTTTAAAATTGAAAATATTA
>JAFIDM010000006.1:54640677-54662759 GCA_023159025.1 Thereuonema tuberculata
GGCACTAAGTGAAAAAGACAAAGAACTTACAGAACTCCGCCAGAAACTCAATGAAGTAAACAAAGAATTTTTTGAATATAAAAGCAAAGCAGAATTAGTGGATGATTCCCTTGATGATTCCCTTGAACAGTATCAAAGGAGATCCAACTTCAGAATTTTTAGAATAGCGGAAGTGAAGGACGAGGACACGGACAATATAATAATTAATATGTGTAAAGAAGAACTGGGTGTGGAAATATCCAAAAATGACATTGATTGCTCGCACAGAGTAGGTCCCAGAAAAGGTAATAGGCCTGGCGCCCTTATCGTCAAATTTGTCTCTTACAAAACAAGGGAAGTACTTTTTCTAAGAAAAAGTTTCACAAAGGTAAGAGGATTACCATAAGAGAGGATTTGACGATGGCGAGGATTCAATTGCTCCAGGCGGCGATTGAAAGATTTGGACTGAGGAATGTTTAGAATACCGACGGAAGAATCATTGTGCACCATGGTGCAAAAAGAAATAAATATTACTTCTATAGATGATTTAAAAAAATTATGTAGGCCCTAATTAAGCCATCATTTCCTTTTAACTCGCAACATTATTTTTATATAATTTCTGTTAACTAAACTCGTAATTCTTGCTTGTGTTTACTGTTGCATGTATATATATTTATATATATATATATATCATCCCTTTTTTTCCAACTTGCTAATATCAATTATATTTAGTTTTTACCTTTGATAGAAAGTATTTTCTACCAATTATTACATAATATATATCTCTTTCATTTATTTCTATATTCTTTAAGTAAACCTTTAAAGAAAGAATTGTTCTGGTGCGTTGCTTGATAGTTTTCTAACATATTCTAACTCCTATTTCTGTCCTGTATTTAATATCTTCCTATTCCTCTTACGATTTTACCTATTATTAACTATACTGTTACTTTATTACTCCATACTATCATTCTAGTCAACATTATTGTTTTCCCCTTCCTTCAATATCTAGAGCGAAACCGCAAGCTACGATGTAAATAATGAACCTTATTATTTTGTAATCTTCCTTTCTTCTCTACAACATGTCATTACTCAATGACTCATCTCTGGATAATTTTCCTGATTCTCTTTTCTTTTTATCCCAAAATATTCGCAGTATCAATGCAAATTGGGATCTTTTAATTTATAAATCTAGAAACACTTAAAAAATTTCCAGATTTCCTTCTTCTAACTGAAACTTGGGCTACGAGTTCACAAATTTTACCTAATATTGAACAGTATTCTGTAGTCTCTGTTAATAGAAATAATAAAAAAGGCAGGGGTATGGCTTTCTATTATAAAGATACCTTTAATATCAAGGTAATAAATGAATTCTCCTCTATCAATATAGACTTAGAGTGTATTTGCTGCTCAATAAATGAAGATGTTATTTTGGTAGGCATCTACAGACCCCCTTCAGGAAACATTCTTCATTTCCATAATTATATTGATTCGATTATACAATTTATTAATCAAAATCACAAAACAAGAGTATTTATGGGCGATTTTACCATTAACTTTCTAAATACAAATGACAATTACGTCATAGATTTCCTTACAACAATGTATTATAACTCTTTTTTCCACTTATTGATTCTCCAACCTGTCACTCTACCTCGCACTCATCTCACTCACTTCTTGATCAAATCTTCACTAATTTTCCGACTCAAAGTACAGGTATCTTTCACGCCTTTATTACTGACCATGATCCGGTATTTTTCACTACAAATCTTTCAAGTTTATTTAAAGGTTTCTCGTTTAAAAGAGCAACGAAAATAAAGAATCGCAAATTCTCCCTAAATAACATAAATAAATTTAAAGAATATTTACATTCAATTGATTGGGCTGAAGAAATGGAAAACGTAACATCTACGGAACACTGCATTTCAATCTTCAATGAATTCTTTTTCTCAGGATTCAACAAGTATTTTTCTCTTATCTCCCAAAATAATTCCACTATTAATAAGAAACCATGGATATCCTTTGAACTTTTGAAAAATATCCATCACAAAAATAAACTTTATAATTCGTACAAGAAAAATCCTACACCAGCAAAACTAGAACACCTTAAAGTCACGAATTAGAACTTCCAAGGAAAGTTATTACAAAAGTCTATTTGATGATAATCTCTCCATAAAAGAAAAGTGGAATAATATTAACAAATTATTATCTAATCACAGAAAACCAAAATGTCCATCTACTCTTATTATAGAAAATAACTTAAAAACAACCGAGCAAAACCTAACTAAATTTCTTAACATCCTTCTACCAAATACTCCCTTCAGCACATATGATAAAAATATACATCCCATATTGAACAATCCAAGTCCTTCCTCCTCCTTTCTATCTCCCACTTCCCCTTCTGAAGTTAAACAAGCCATCAAATCACTATCCAACAAAACTTCTTCTGGTCCTGATGAGATCTCCCCGTACTTTCTCAAACAGATCGTGGATGACATTGCACTCCCTTTTCTCTTATTTTTAATGTCTCAATACCGGAAGGCATCTTTCCTTCTTCCTTCAAACAAGCGAAAGTTGTTCCATTACGGAAACCAGGAGATGTGAACACTCTGACCAACTACCGTCCTATATCCGTGGTAAACTCTTTTTCAAAAATATTTGAAAAATTATATCATAGTAAACTCTCTACATATATATCAGAAAATAAAATCATTGCTCAAGAACAACACGGTTTCATCACAGGGAAAAATACTGAAACTCACAGAGTTTATCACGGAAAATATGGCGGCTAATAAGATCGTCTTAGGTCTCTTCTTGGACTTAAAAAAGGCTTTTGACTCAATTAATATCAATATTTTACTTCAAAAATTAGAACATATGGGTATTAGAGGCCCACCTCTTGCAAAGATCTCTTCATATCTATCACAAAGACAATACCAGCTGAACATAAACGGATATTCCTCTTCAGTACATCACACATCGACAGGTTTACCACAAGGGTCTATCCTTTCCCCCTTTCTCTTTAATTTATTTGTAAACGATCTTATTCTCACATCACCGCTTCCAAATCTATCTTCTATGCCGATGACGGAATCCTCCTATTTGCTCATCCTAATGTGGAAAAACTCAAGGACGAGGTCCAGAGCTCACTTTTCTATCTTGAATCTTGGCTATCCTCAAACGACCTTACTTTAAATACAACCAAAACGGTTTATATGTTTTTCTATCAAAGAAATAAAATACTCAACACTGACAATTTCTCTATCACTTACAACAACTCCTTCTTACAAGAAGTTCAATCCTTCAGATATTTAGGTGTTACTCTTTCGCACGATCTATCGTGGAATCTCCATGCACAACAAATCGTTCAAAAAATCTCAAAAAATTTAGGCATCATTAGGAAACTTTATTTTCTTCCTAGGCAAATACTTCTGAGTCTATATTGGTCGCTAATTCATACAAACTTGTGCTACGGTGTAATCATCTGGGCTACCACTGCCAAATTTCAAGAAAAATTGATACTTAAAGTCCAAAAGCATTTCCTAAGATTCTTTGATAAAAATCCCCGCCTCTACTCAATCCCTCTGGACAAAGTATAACATAATTCCTTTCGAATATATATATAAGCTTCAGTTGGCTCTATTCACCTACAAAACAATTAACAAAATACTATGTCCTTCAATTACTTTCAATATTAAACCAATTTCAATTCTTATAAAACTAAGATACAATCTTCTTCTTCTAATAACAAAAACAAGATCCAACTATCAAAGAAGAGCAGTCAGTTATTCAGCTCCTCTAAATTGAAATAAAATTCCAAATGAAATTCGTGATTGCACTTCTCTGACACAATTTAAAAGAAAACTTAAACAATACTTATTTACTCAACTCAATCCTAATAAATCCTCTTAAATATGTAATTCCTCTCTTTATATGAACCCAATAATTGATTGTAATCTCCTCTCTTTCTTCTTTCTTCTCAATTTCCCCTTTTTTATTTTTTTTGGCCTCTTAATGTACATTGTAAAATATTTGTAAAAAAAAAGAGAAAAATAATCCAGTTTCTTAATCTTTTATTTTTTCCCTGTAATGTTTTTCGTTTTATTTTCATATGTAATTTGTCTCGATGCTGACACCCTTTTGTCTTCTCGACGGGATCACCCTTAAGACAACTGGGACGTCAAAACTGTAATCAATACACACTCTTGTAAATATTTTTTATTGGCAATAAAATTATTATTATTATTGTATTATATTATATATATATATATGTATATTATAAATATATCGAACAAGCAAAACTCAAAGCAAGCCCTTCGAGTTTCGCGTAGCAAAGATTTCAATTAATCATTTGCAATTTAGAAAATTTAGAAACGTATAGAGTATATGAATAAAATTAACTTATATTACTAAACATATATAGGCGGATGCAGTGATGTGGAATTTGAAAAATGTAATAAAAAGACCATATCACACGTTTCTGTGAAGATACGGCCAAATGACAAAAGTGGAAATTAAAATTTAAAAAAATTTAGAAAAACAAAAACGCAAAATTCTAGATATCATTACCTCTTATTAATATATTTATTTATTAATTTACTTATATTACTTTTTATAACTCAATATTATAGATTTTGCTCTTTTTAATTATTAATTGTTAATTTTTATGTTCTATTCTTAATTTATTATTAAGTTATAAGTGACCTTACCTTTATTACTTATTTCTGATTTTAGATTATTTAGTTGTAAAATTTAAATACTAACAATACTAACAATATTTTTATTAAATAAAAAATAATAAAATAATAAAAATAAATAAAAAAGAGAAAAAAAAATAAAAATAAAAGAAGAGAAAAAAAGCCGTTCCGCCATGGCCGAGCGGTCTAGACGGCGGTCTGCCGTGTGGTCGATGTGTCGGTACCCGGGTTCGAATCCCGGCATGGGCATGGCTGTTTCTTTCTTCTTCTGTGTTTCGTGCGTTTCTCCCTGGAACACACAATTTCAGGGTTATTTCTGGCTGAGATGTGAATCTCTCCCCCCCTTCTTCAATTTCCTAGCCTCATCCTGACGTTGTCAGGTAGGGCTAGCTCGTGGTCCAAAGTTGGCCGTTGTCGATAAAAGAAGAAGAAGAAAGAGAAAAAAAAGCAAAGTCTTCAAATAGTGCATTTTTATAAATTTTTCAAAATTTTAATTTTCACTATCGTCAATTGTGCCGCTGAAGATTTGAGGATAAATTGGCAATTTAAATTTGAATCAATCATTTGCAATTTAGAAATTTAGAACGTAAAGAATATAAGAATAAAATTAACTTCATCACTAAACAGATAAAGCCGGACAGTAATCTGAAATTTGAAAAATTGCAATACAAAATTCAGAATACTGAAGATTAAATCTCAACTCAAGATTAAATCCTTTATTTCAGAAAGTTTTGAGTTTGATCTGATGACTGTCATCAGTTTATTATGTAATTTTTTTTTAATATTAAAAACTATAAAAATGTGAATAAAAAGGATATAAAATAAAAGAAATATAAAAAAAGATATAAATCAAAAAAATTAAAAAAAGAATATATATGAAAAAAAGAGCAAATTTCTTTATATATTGCGTTTTTGATTTTTTAAATTTTAGTTTCAAATTTTCACACTAGTGCCGCTGATGAAGTGGAAACAAAATCGGCCGTGTTTTCACAGAAACAGTATTCTGAATTTTGTATTGGGATTTTTCAAATTTCAGAATACTCTCCGGCTTTATATGTTTAGCCCTCCGTCGGTCGCAATAGGCGTGACAGGCAAAGCACAATTATTTTTGTTCTCCTCTCCGCCGCTAAAGCGCGCAGGGCTCCGCCCTTCAAGATACTCGCGTCTTTTTCAACAGTGTTTGTGATGCACTTAGTCAGTTTCAACGCCATTCGCTCGGAGCAGAGATCTAACCTTTGTGGCCTCTTGAGGCCAATTGCGCCCGAACTCGTCCGTTTTTTGAAGGTTCGTATTTTGCATTGTTTATCATCGCAGTTCTTTATTTTGCTCATTTCATCAACGAAAAATACTAAACTTGAGGATATTTTCTGGAAATAGTTGGTTTCAATTAGTTTTCGTGTTTTTTCATTTGAAGAAGATTGAAGAAGTTTGAAGATGACTGAAATTCAAGCAACCTGCAATTCCTCTTCAAAAGGTATCGCCCCATCGATGATCGGGAGAAATCCCTCCCTCACCCCATCCAAAAATATGTAGATGCATCATCTGCACTGCAGAAACGGACCACAGATGGATGTCGAACTACGAATGCTATAGATGTCATCAAGCGATCTGCCTGTCCCATGCAAATATGATCTGCCAAGGCTGCACTTAGTGGGTCAATGCACCTCCACTGCTCAATATTCCAACAGTGAATCCGAATAAGGCTTATTTTACCTGTATTTTGAGTTTTGTCAATAATTGTAAGGAATTATGATTGTTTTAGTAATGAAAACTGAAGGCAATTTGGTGTTTCGTCTAAAATTTCAATGTAGTTTGTAATACTTATTTTGAGTGTTGAAAAAACAAGGTTTTTTCATTCAAATTTGAAATAGTCTTTCTATTATAGCCTAATGAAGGTCACTAATTACTTTAAGAGCGTTAGAATTGCATCAATTAATTGCTAAAGGTGGTTTTCTAACAGGCGCCTGTCAGGTGCATTGCGCCCGATCTCGGGAGTCCAGGAGTTGCGACCGACCGAGGGTTAGTAATATAAGTTAGTTTTATTCTTATATTCTTTACATTCTAAATTTCTAAGTTGCAAATGATTGATTGAAATCTTTGCATTGCGAAACTCGAAATTTGACATTCTCAATATTAGGCCTAATTTTGAAGTTTATATATTATTATTTCTTATTAAGGTATTTATCTACTTTATTTATTTACTTCTTATATACTTTAACTCAATGTTAAGGAATTTCCTCTTTTTTAGATAAATTATAATTTATGAACATGAAATATTGTTACCTGTGGAATGGTCCACCCCCCGAAACGGTGGATTCGCCTCAAGCTAATCCACCTCAGAGAAGAGTAGTGCGGTCCGACCTTGTCTCCCTCCGGATAGTGGACTCTGTCGCGGACATATAATGCAGCGCAGAGAGCTGCAAAGTCAGATAGTTTTGGCGGCAAGCCAGCCGCAGGAGAGGATCTCCGTCTTCGTCTGGAGCCAGGGAAGAAGAGCGGCGTCCAAGCCGCATGAAGAGGTTCTCCACCAAGTTCGGGAATATAGAAGAGAGGAAAACGGGCCTGTTGATAGGCAGCGACCCAGAGAGAGTTTTAGAGAGAGAATTCCCCACTTGGAGAGAGAAGTTGAATTGATTGAGTGGTTGATAGGCCACGGTCTGATCCCCAGCTCTAAGCCGAAGCAGTCGAACCATTTGCGGGGAAGTTTGGAGAAGACCGCACTCAGAAGAAGGGCTCCGGATAAGTCAATCCGAAGCCGAAGAAGACGAGCCAATTGCGGGGAAGATAGTCCAACACCGCACTCGGAAGAGGGACTTCGGATAAGTCAAACCGAAGACGAGCCATTTGCGGGGAAGATAGTCCAACACCGCACTCAGAAGAGGGACTTCGGATAAGTCAAACCGAAGCCGAAGAAGACTAGCCATTTGCGGGGAAGATAGTCCAACACCGCCCTCAGAAGAGGGACTTCGAATAAGTCGTACCGAAGCCATCAGGACCGTCTCGAACCTTGAAACCATCAGGACCGTCTCGAACCTTGAAACCATCAGGACCGACCCGAACCTGCAAGCCATCAGGACCAGACAGGATTCAGAGGTCGGCAGGACAGTCCCGGACGGTTCCCCAGTTTATGAACTTTGAGATTTGTATTGTAAAGATATTCTCTTTTTCTGAATAAACTAGGTCATCTCCCGTGTACAGATTAATCGTTATAGATATTTGAAGAAGAGATTTATTTACATGGACGTTGGTTGATATAGATGTTAAATGAAGATCATAGCTTATATACGATACTCCTGGCGACGAATTGATTATGACTATTCTTTCGAGTGAAGATAACCAAATTCTGATGACTTGAGAATCTAGACAAATTTTCCTCTTTGGCGGAGACTTCAGACAAATTTTACCTGTAGTCAAGAATAGCCGAGATTACGAAATTATTAATAGTTCTTTGAAAAGATCTCATCCTTTCTCTCGTTGTCCATTTCGATACTAATTGATTATCGATGATAAAACGATGGTTTATATGAGATAATCCAAGAATAATCGATTCCAATGAAAGGGGTTAAAGCAACATTTTGAAGTTTTGAAGACTCTTTTCAAGCCATCTCTTTTTCAAGCATAATAAAATTGGAATAAGTACAAGAAAACAAAATAGTTGGAAGCTTAAACAAATTTCAAAAACACGTGAATCAATAAGTTTAGTTGTTTTTACAAAAATATATTAATAAGGTACAATTCATTATTAAAAGTAATAATAAGAAGAAAATAAAATTTAAAATAATCTAACAAAACTCGATTCCAAAGAAAGCAGTTAACGCATTATTTTGAAGTTCAATAATGCTCAATTTGAATTTGTCGACTTCCTCGTGACAATAAAAAATGAAAAACCGTTTTCCATTGTTGCACTAACATTGGGGCACAACAACAACACAACAATTGCGGAGATATAAGTCAAAAAACAACATGAAAAGAGTTGTAGTCCCTATGGCCTAATGGGTAACACATCCGACTTCGGATCAAAAGGTTGCAGGTTCAAATCCCGTCGCGGAAATTTCATTGTAAAAATTATTTCTATTTTCCATTCGCACAGAAAATTGCGCCAGACAGACAGACAGAGAAATAAAAGATTTTAGTAATATAGATTCTCTGATTTTATAATACTTGCTCTTGTCGCATTCAATCCCCCACTGCCACCGAACCAGCCCAAAAGTTCGGTAGCAATATAACAACAAAAGATGTAAAACATGTCCTATCAGTGAAGAATTTAACTCATCCACACCACTATGAAAATTACCCTCATTTATTTACATTTTAATTTGTAAAATTTGAAATTTAAACTATATTGGCCAAACTAAATTGGAATTACATTTTAGAATTAATAATCGTAGATCTTTTGTTAAAAATAATTATAGTAACTCTTTTGAAATTAAAATTTTCAAATATATGATTTTCAAGATTCTGTTGTCATAAAAATTTTAGATATTATAGGAGATGAACATTTAATTAAGGAAGTTTATTATTATATGCTTAAATATTATACAATTTACCCTTATGGTTTCAATGAAAATTATTTTAAAATTAATGTTTTAAATAATATTTATAACATATGTATATATAATTGGTTTAATATCAAAAAAGATAATTTGAATTTAAAACACACAAAAGCTTATTCTAAATTTCCTCAATTTAATTTTAAAAAAAAATTGATTTTAATAAATTTGTTAACATTTTGGAAAATAATATTGATAATTTTAATATGGATCGAATTTCTTTAATTGAAAAGTTTTTATTTCTTTTAAATAAATCTAAATTAAAATATTTTTTTACAAATTTTGATTTCAAAACAATTAAAAATACTTATCTTCAGCATTTAATTTGAGATATTGTTACCTGGCGTTTTGTCCGCTCCCCCTTCAGCGCAGTCGACTCGACCTTCCCTGCGTACCTTGGCCGAGTCGACCTATCCTACGCCTATAAACTAGGCGCGGAGCGCCTGAAAGTCAGTTCGTTCCGTGGCAGCTAGCCACACTACAGCTTCTTCAGCCGAAGAAGAGAGAGTTCGTCTCAGCGGCAGGAGCCGCAAAGGTCTCCAGTTAGGAGAACCGAGTTGGTGTTTGGCGGCAAGCGAGCCGCAAGTGTTTCTCCAAGCCGGAGAAAGAGTAGTTGAGATAGTGTGGTGGCAAGCCAGCCACGGGAGAAGCTCTCCATAGTCGTTTGGAGCCAGAGAAGTTGAGGCAATCTCCAACGCGGACAGCAGAATTGCCCTCCCCGTGTTGGAAGCCGAGAAGCCCGGCGTACATAAGTCACGACGCCGGCGGCAGACGAGAGGTATCGCCGTTCAGTTCAGCGGGGATTATCAGACCACACTCCCCGCTTAACCTCACTCAGAGCCGGCCAACGCCAGCAGACGTTGCCGGCAATCAAGAGGCCGAAGTTATTCGAAGTCCGAAGACCGAGACAGACCTTCCCCGAGGTGAAGACGATTTGCCAGGCCGGCAAGTCAGTCCCTTCCCGTCGCCAAGTGAACTGAAGTCCGTCCAACGCATGCCGTGAAGTCGACATCGACCCTCACCTGACCCCCACCCACCCCGTTGCTGACGATTTTTGGCCAGCGGTGAAAATCGACAGGCAGCAATATTATTATGTTTAAATTAAAATTAATAAAAATAAATTTTAATACAGGTAATAAGAAAAATAAAGAATTAATTTTATTTCATTTTACTTCAAAATTTTTTGATAAAATCAATATTGGTAAAATACTTAATTCTTACATTAGATCTAAATTTCCATTAGCTGTATATTTAATCTCTACTTATAAATATGAATTACCAATTCGAAAAATCATTTGTAATTATAAAGCTACTTTAATTTAATTATAAAATGACATAACGACCGAAAGTATTAGAATTGATGTTAAAACATTCTGGTCTCTTTAATGGCTCTTGTTTAAGAAAATTGTTGACAGTTTCGGTGCAACTCTTATGAATTTTAATGTAGGGCTTTGGGTTTGGCAATTCTATATATATATATATATATATATATATATATATTTAGATATGTATATGTATAAAATCTTTATATTTACCACCTTTATATAGATTGGTATTCTCATTGTAATGTTTTCTAGCTATAATTACTAATAGATAACTCATTATTATTATTATTATTATTTATAGAGATTTTCAGAGATTTAATTGGAATCCTAATTAAACTAGTAATGTTTAATATATGCATAAAATAAAAATAATGAAAGAAAATAATGCATTATTTCAATAAAACAATATAGTAAGATAAGGAAAAATAAAATTAAGTTAACAAAAGAATATCAGATAAGATGAGAGAAAAAAAAAGTTGGGAATTGAAAAAAAAAAAAATAGGATAAGATTTGATTTTTGTAAATACATGGAGCGGATTCGAACTAAGCTCCATTAACAATCAAGCTATCGCCAATAACTATTGTAGGTTTTTTGTATTTCTAACATTTAATATCTAGAATCCAATGAGAAAAATGTCAAATATCGCGAAATCCTTTGAGTGTTGGCCCCTCAATCCCATACATTTTTGATGTACTTCTTGTGTACTTTTATCTCATAAAGAGGCACCGAAATTTATAATATAAAAGCTGTGTCCTCTCCTTGTTATTATTATTACTGATACCATTATTACTAATACGTACAAAATTAACGTTTCGTTACATTTAGATTTTCTTACGTTTTAACTTACAATGAATTATCAAATTTAATGATACTGTACTGAGACATATCATAATTTAACTGATACTGCATTGAATAAGATACATTATCTACTGCAAAATTACAAATCCTTTAAAATATTAATTGTTTTACTTTACTTAGAAAATAAATATAGATGAATTTTATTCCATTTGTAGTAATATTAATTAATTATGTTTTGTATTGTATTATTGACAAATTATTATGTCATATATTGCTAATATTAATGCCACATTAATTTTTTTCTTTAATTCCTAATGGGACTGAATTATGTAAATTAAGTGAATAAAAAAAAACACAAAAAAAAACCAATATATATTAATTAATAAGAAATTAACGAAATAATAATAATTAGTAATTTTCCCTCTTTTATTATTAAGTTGATCTATTTTTATTAGTATATGCTAGTGTTTACAATAAATATTATATTTATTATTGTTGCACTTTAATATCTTAGTTAATATTAAGATAAACTGTTATTGTTTTTAAAACATATTTTGAGATGTATTTTAATAATTAAAGATACAACTCTTAAACCAGAGAAGGTCAACATGTACAACTTTGTTCGAATTAAATTAGTTATATTAGAATGATTAATAATCACATTATTTTTTTAAAATCTTTTTTGAAATTAGATGATATATTTTATATTTATAATATGTATCATCTCTATTTTCTATCGATATTAGTAAGACACTATCCCGTAATTTCAAAGAAAAAAGTAATACTTACTAAGTTGAGGAGTTTTCAGGCAACGACCAAAAGAAGTGTCGATTTCTTCTGCATTTAAATTCTGATGTGGTTCCAAACAAGATAAATCATTTTTAGTTGTCCTACACTAAAAAAATCCAGATCACTATGGTTAAGAATTTGATTTATATGTAGCTCAAAATCGAAAACAAATACCAGAGAAAACTACTACATTTCTCGAATATTACAGTTGAAATCACAAAAGATTGTAAAGACTCGTGGCAATTACTATCGACTAACCATTCCAGTTTGAAAAACTAAACTTTTATAAACTGTTTAGTAAAGAATGCAGAAATAACACAATATTGTTTATTATTATAATTCATTACAATTTTAAATGCAAATATCAAGTTTAGTTTTATTTATCAGTTTTTCTAAACAATTGATTTTCTTTTATTTATATTTTGAATAAAACTGTTGATGTATGGACTTCCAGGAATAATGTAGAGTTAATGCAATGGAGCAGAATTAAAATTGTATCTTTCATTTAATATAATACTCTTTATTTGAATTGTCTGGCTTTAATCTGTATCAAAAACGTAAATATTAATGTCTTAGTTTTCACAATAATTAATACTCAAACAACTTTCGAAACTCTTCTGAAATTAATTTAATCGCGAACGGAGTAATAGTAACGCCTAATTCGAATTATTAGGGATTTTATTATCATATTTGTAACCTATGTCTTTAAGAAATCGAAGCTCATCGAAGCAATCAATCTATAGGTGTGTATGCGTTTTTCACTCTCTAATAACTTTGAACCGCTACGTAGATCTTCTAGAAAGTTAGTATGCATATTCAAGAACTAAAGCAAAGCTAATTTTTATATTTGAAAGTTTCTGAAAATGAGGTGTTGATGGAAAACTAGCGTTGTAAGGAGCTAGCTTAACTTTCTTTCTTTTGCAATCACGTTTTTTTTAATAATAAAATTATAATTATCAAGATTAATTTTTTAGAAATAAATTTTGCTTATTCAGTGATCAGCAAAATTTTATTCTTCAAGAAAAGCCTTATAAACAAAGTAAATTTAAATAAATCAAGGCAATTGAAGTAATTCTTGAAAAACGATCACATATTGAGTCATTGAATGCCAAGAATCCTGCAAACCCCGTTTCGGCTTTTATTGGGGCTCATCAGCGAGGATCTACCGTCTGAATGAGTCAAGGCGTAGCAACATGTCAATCAACTCAAAGTTTGTTAATATTACTAGAAAATCCACAAAAGACTTGTTATCAATAAATCAAAAAACACAAACACACAACTTCTTCTAACAACTTCAATATTTCAGTTTTTTCATCAATTAACTTTCCACTCCACTAACTGCGATCCCCGATCCGGAGGTACGTGGTCGATGGATTTCTTGAGTCGCACAAAGCCGAACCCCAAGAAGAAGCCGTAGACGAACTGAGGAAAGAAACTACAGTGATTTCCCATTTGCCTTTTCAAGGACGCCATTACGGAATGACGTCAGACCGAAGAGAAAGTGAAGAAGAGGCTGACAACATAGGAAAGGAAATTGAAACCCGGGTACCGGCACACTGGCCTCACGACAGACCGACGCCTGAGACCGTGCGACCATGCCGGCGCGGCCAAAAACTTTCATCAGGAACGTTATACAAAATAAGAGGAAAAAAAAACCGAACGTTTTCCTTCTTATCAACGAACAGAAAATTGAAAAAAACAATCCTGAACGTGACGAAATAAAATAACAATAAAAAAATACTAACCTCAAAATGTAGACAATCATTATTAATAAACAATATTGGACAAACATTGCTGAAAATAATGATACTTAATTGTTTATCGTCAATTTAACTTTTACGTTTTGGTTTTTCTCCATAAAATTCTTGATTCACGCAATTGCACAAATTAATCAAACAAGATTCTAATAAAAACCTTTCTGCTTCATCTTGAGACTTATAAATAATGCTTACTACAGAATCAGGGTTAGACTTAACCTTAACGCATGGTCAGCCCAATCAGATATTCCTTTTTTTTACTTCTAAAAGCTCTAATGTGCTCATCAACTCGCTCTTTGAGCGATCTAACGGTACTTCCGATATAAATTTCTTTGCAATCCCTGCACTCCAATAAGTACACTCACTTCCAAAAGCACGGAGAGGAAAAATGTTAATTTACATAAGAGATCTGAATTAAAGAAGCTGAAATTTGCTGCAAAGATAGAAGAAAATATGCAAATTAAGTAGGTAACAACGAATCACGGTTTTTCATAGAGAAATATACAAAACAGGCAGTCCTATAAGAAGCCTGCATTGTGAAGGGTTAGAGGAGTTGCATGTAAGGGCTGATGAATAATGTTTAGAACATTCGTACGTTTTTGTTTTCAAGCTAGACCTGTTTCTATGGCTTCCAGAAGACAAATGGAAGATTCTGAACGCTGACGGACTGTCTGACGCATTGAAGCTAAACAGTGTATAACAGATGTTGCTCGTTTCTTCGGCGTTCATCATTCCGTCATTTCAGGATTATGGAAACAATTCCAAACCAGCCAAACAGTTGTCCGAAGACCTGTACCAGTCGTCCAAGGGTTACGACCCCCGCGGAAGATTGATATATTGCTGTTGTAGCCAAGCGGATTAGAAGATCGATCTCCACACGTGTAACATCTATGGTTGCCATTGGTAAGACGATATCTGCCTTTACTGTTCGTCGAAGGATACACATGGATGGTCTCTATGCCCGGGAACCACGAGTTTGTGTTCCTTTATCCGTCCTATCCAGAGGGGCACGATTTCAGTGGTTCCGCCAGCATGTGAATTAGGCTATCTCTGATTGAGGTAACGTTATGTTCACAGATGAGTCCAGATTTGCCCTACAACCCGATGATAAGCGTATAAGGATCTGGAGGGAACAAGGCACACGCAATCGGCCCCAGAACATCCCCAACATCACGGGATGCCTTCGGCCGTGCTGAGTCGACAATTCTCACCTCCAGCCACTCTCTGAGCTTTAGAAACTTTCCTACAGGAGGAATGGCGATTACTGGACTCTGCGTGTTTGATCACCTAGCAACAAGCATGATCACATGCTGTAAACTTTGTATGCAGTTGAGGGATGCTCATATACCCTATTAATGTCGGTTTTTATTGTTTGTTTTGAGTTTAAACATCATTTTGTTAATGACGCAAATAGGACGTCATCTTATAATTTATGAAAATTCAATATTTTGTTTATCTTGTATATAATTCTTTGTTTTATTTCATGAATAAACACAGAGCTGCAGCATTAATTAATTGCAGCATTTCATGTCAATCAAAGCAGTACTTGTCCATTTATTGCATTTTACCGCTCCGTGCTTAACTTTTGGAAGTGATTGTAAATAATCCCTGTTTTAAGGATATATGGGTAGAAAATAATGTTAAGATAATTTATTATAAAAGTAATGGTTTGTTCAAAAAGAAAATTGATAGAAATAAGAAAGAGATAACCATATTATTTAAATGGGGGTTATTTACTTATAGCGCAGGGATTGCAAAGAAATTTATATCGGAAGTACTGGTAGATCGCTTAAAGAGCGAGTCGATGAGCACATTAGAGCTTTTAGAAGTATGAAAAAGGAGTATGTGATTGGGTTGATCATGTGTTAAGCTAAATCACAACCCTGGTCCTGTAGTAAGCATTGAGAAGTAAAAAGATCAAGCAGAAAGGTTTTTATTAGAGTCTTGTTTCATCAATTGGTGCAATTGCATGAATAAAGAAAAAGTTTTAAAAGTGAATGATATTTCTTTCAAGAAGTTTATGGAGAAAAACCAAAAAGTAAAAGTTAAATTGAAGATAAACAATTAAGTTTATTTTTAGTGATGTTTGTCCAATATTGTTTATTAAAAATGATTGTCTACATCTTGAGGTTAGTATTTGTTGATTGTTATTTATTTCTTCACGTTCATGATTGTTTTTCAATTTTCTGTTCGTTGATAAGAAGGAAAACGTTGGTTTTTTCCTCTTATTTTGTAAAATGTTTATGATGTTGTTCATGAAATATTGAAGTTATTGTAAGAAGTTGTTAGTATTAGTTCATTGAAAACGAACTGTTTTCCTATTGTGACATCCGTGATTCAATGCTGAAGATTTACTTTTTTTTTTAATCATAAACTAATCGTATACAGTTTTTACTTGATATCTAATCCTTATAAGTCCTGAATCATTAAATGCCTTTACAGTCGACACCTTAGTTCCTGAATTTTCAACTTCTACGACACAGTAATTGAAATTACTGTGCTTTATAGATTATAATCCTACTTTCATTGAAAGCATGGCTCATGAATTCCCTCACTTCATGTATGTGTCCATGTGTCCATATGTTATCCGTCATTATTTTCAAATGCTGGATAGATCTTCCTGAAGCTTAAAATGCTGTTTCTCGAACGTGGATAACCTAACTTTCATATTTTTTAGAACTTTCACGTGAGTTCTCGTCGAGAAATTAACGAGAAAAAAAAGATAAACTTCCCCATGAAACTCATTTCAAACTAATTTATGGATTTCCCTCCTTTTATCCAATCTATTAATTTCAGCGAAGTTTGGTTTGATTAAAATGAATTGGCTTTTGGCAATTCAACAAAATGAAAAGATAGATTTAATTTTTTACAAAAATTGGAAAAAAATGTACTATTTGTATTCAACATATTTAAATTTTAAATAAATGCAAGACTTTAAAAAATAATAATAATAACAATTCAGTGTAAAATTTTAAGGAAAACAGGTTCTAAAATATTTTGAACCTCAAAGATATTAATTTTCTGTAGTATTACTTACTTGGACATCTAGATTTAAATCCAATACCTGAAGCTTCCATAGCTCCATTATACTACTATTAGGTATTCTGGGTATCTCGAACTCATGTCTATTTGCAAGACCAACACAGTACACTACTGATGGTATAGAAAATGAATCCTTTGAATGCAGTTGTACAATAACATCTGGTTTTCCAAATAAATATTCCATCATACAATCTCTTATCATATAAACTGAAGCAGCAATAAATATAAGAAAACAAATAATCCAGAAAGCCTTTAATTTTCGACTGAAATAAGGATTGGTAATTCTGTCAAAGCCTGTGATTCCCACACCGTATTTGACGGAAGATTCACCTCCCGAAGCAATGTCTGGATGTGTCGTTGCATTTCCCGGTTCTTGGCCTTCAGTTGAATGAGAAATTTCATTCACATTTTCTTGAAATATGCCTTCAGATAAATGGGCTCTTCTAGCGTCCGCCATCTAAAAAGAAAATTTTCTTTTTCTAAAGTATGCGTAGAAAAAATATAAGTAATTCAATTTAACTTAATAAGGCGAAGAAATTAATATTTTAAACTTTACTATTTCAAAATTTGAAATTATGGTAAATTTAATTTGACTAAAATCATGAAATTTTATGAATTAAAGAATGTAAAATAGTTAAATAGAAATAATAAAAAAAGAGGATTCCTGTTCTGTAAGAATCGTCTACAATTTGTTAATCAAAGAATCATTCACACATGTTTTGATAATCACAATTTCAAAAGAAACAATTATTTTTTTTTTGAACTTCAAAGAAATATTTTTTAGATTCAGATGGAGAAACAAAATATTAAATATTTGAATTCATCAAATATAGAGATTAAAAAGTAAAAATTCTAAAGAATTGAAAAGCTTCAAAACAATCGATTATTATTTTACTAAATTAAATAAAATGGAAATAACTTCAGAAATATTTTTGTATTTTAATTTGTTTATTGCATTAATTATGTGCTTTTTGAATAACAGTATTTAATATTAATCTGACATTTCCAGAAAATCCGATCCCAAACAATAATTTAAATACATAATTAAACTGTCTAGTATTCTTATCAATAAAATTTTAGAAATTATCCTAGAGGCAATTGCCCTGATTGTCCTCCACTTAGAATTTAATATTTTTATAAATAATAAATAAGATGTATATTTCATCTGAGCAACATGAAAAAAGAGTTCATGTAGCTTTGATTAATAATACAAATCCGTACAATAATAACAAGAATAATTTTCAAAATTTTATTTTATAAGAAGTATTTGATTTGCATTTCCTATAATTTACTTAATTCTAATTTTGTGTTGTTCTAAGTTTCTAAACTCCACTTACAAACTTCGGAATAGTACAATTGTTAAGGGCTTTCATATCACGTGAACATTTTATATTTTTAACAATGAAAAATTTATAATAAATACTAATTATTAAAACACACAGATTCGAAGTCTACATACACTCTGAAATCTACAAAAGAACTGTATTTTTGAAGAAATATTTACCGAAATGAAAATCCCTGATTAACTAAAAAAAAAAACCGAATTAAAGAAAAATCATTTATTTTCCCCCAATTTGCAAACTGAAATACCAAATTCAGACAAATTGTTCAGAAAGACTTAATTAAATGCTCCTGGTTCAATAAATATTTCATTTCATTTTTTTTTATATATATTAAACTGATTCTTAACTTTAAGTTTTGGGAAATTGGACGGGGCACATTTTTCATTTATTTCATTATGATAAAAAATAATTTTGGTTAGCTTTGAATAATATTTAGGGGTCGCTAATTAAATGTTGTTCATTAGGTAATGCACAATAATTGAAAATTGTGAATCTGCCTTAATATAATACAGTACAGAAATTTAGCATGGAAATAGAAAGAAATAAAGAAAAAAACTCAAAATTCGCATTCGCACAAAATGAAGGTAATAAGAACCTCCCAAAGCGTTTAACAGTCGTTCAGGATAGCATCTTGGAGAAAAGTTTGGATTATTTTGTGTCAGTCATCTTTAAGGTTTATCGACATCTTTAAGAAATCTTTAAGGTTTTTCGACATACTTGATCAGTACTCGAAATTCACGGATTGAGATCGAGAACTTCTGATGGGAACTAGATTGCCTTGGAAATATACATCAGATCCACTAAATATATGAACGATACAGCAGAACGCGGAGTTGCCCTAATGAACAGGATGAAAGTAAAAACACTTTCATATCCAGACTTTAGGGTTTTTTGGATTTTGCTTGCCGATAACAATTAATACACCACGGTATTGTTATGTTCATCTTCTGAAAATGTAGCATGGAAATAACCAACTATAAGATTTTAAACGAATATACTGTATTATTTGTATTTTGTTTAAAATAAAGAAAACCTAATACAGCGCGAATCAAAGAGCACGATAATGCCATTAAAAAGAATAACATGAGAATTACACGACAGCTCACATTTATCAAACTGGCCATACCTTTGACTTGCTATACGCGATAATTTTGGGCAGGGAAAAAAAACTACCTACTAAAATTTCAAGAAACCCTGTTTCTTCTCATTAAGCAGCCATACAAGAATAGATTATCTATTGAAAGTGTAAACAATTATGGTTGCACCGTTAGGATAGCAATTTTTTTTTTCTTTCTCCCTTATTGACTTGATCTTTGGCCTAGATACTGAGCTCTCCCTCAAATAGATTGACTCCATCAGGGTTTACTATTGATCTGATTTGTTCTTTGCACTCTTGCAATTTTTCAACTTGTCTATTTCCTTTACTTTTATTGGTTGGAATTACTTTCAATATCAGCCGTTTCTCCTTGAGACCACAAGCGCTTGAAAAAAATTCTCCAAAAGGACAAGAGAAACAAGTGGTGCCTTAATTTTAAAAAAAATGTACTGTTCACTGTGTTTTTTAAACTAATTAATCCAATGCAAAAATTTTACGTCAGTACAAAGAATTACATGAGAAATAAAACAAAAATGCACAAGACTAAGAGTTCACTGATCTATTTTTGGAAATTGTGATACCGGGTATCTAAGATAGCCTATTTCAGGTTTCTTGGCCATCGTCAGTTGGATCCGCCCAGTATCTTACATCTCAGTGAACTCAGAAAACATATAAAGAAAACAAAAATAAACACCATAACGGCCCTCCATATTAAAAAAACATCAAAACCTAAATAAAGAATAAAAAGCCAATCAATTAATCCCCGCTTGTAAGTGCTTACTATGTACGGGATTAATTGTTAAACAAGAAATATATGCAATGCAAAAATTTAACGTGCATACAAACAATTATATGAGAAATAAATTTTCTCTCATTTTCATCTTTGCAGATTTGTCTCCATTGAAACCGGATATGGGAAGGAAGAAACTTCTAATTTAGTGTCATGGCTAACAGAAGCTAAGCTGAATTGATCGGACTTCATTGAAATTGTATCAGATGTCGAACTATTATTATTAAAATTCTATTCATCTTCTTAGATATTTAATTAATATTATACTAAAATATTCTTAGATATTTCTGAAAGAAAAACAATCTATTCAACAATTGTAATAATTAATTTTAAGATCTGCATTTAACGTGTGATTATTTCTCTATATTATAAAACAAACAGCACATTTGTTGTAATATTAAAATATATATTGGTTACAATCAATGTTCAAAACCGTCACCACTCCTCAGAATGACTCCTCTAAAAAAAACACCACTCCTCAGAATGACCTGAAATGTCAACCTAATATACTCGAAGAAAGGGGAAATGGTATGGCATAAGAAAAAAAATAGTTCCAAATGTTAGCAATAGATGGCGCTTTAAGCGTCGTAATATGCAAAATACAAGATGTGTCATGCGCACGACACATTGCATTTGTTATAAAACGCGGGTTACATGGCGTTTTCCTCATATTGCTTCTGAGAAGCTTGCCATGACTTTATCAATAAAGGATCGCACTCTGCTTGTGAAGCTCTTTTATAAGAAAGGTGACTGTGCGCCTGTAGCTCTGAAGAAGTTCCGGACAGTAAAGGGTATGAAAAAAGGCTGTGGTCCGATGTCTGCCAAGGGTATGGAGAAAATGATGAAAAATTTGAATTGACAGGTTCTTTTGAAGTGAAATCTGGCAGTGGGAGGAAACCAATTACTTCGACGTCAGTAGATGTGACCGCAGCAGGCCCGAAAGACACGAGAGGTGGTGTGCAAACGTGCAATGCACGGGGAATTGCACGAAGTTTGGACATGCCTGTGAGAAACGGTGCATAAAATTGTGCAAAACTCCTCTGCACATTCCAAAGCCAGTGAAGCAGCTGCTGTAGAGGCATTTCGGAATTGATACAATTATCAGTGGTCATTTTCCAACAGCCTGGCCATCAAGATCACCTGATCTTAATGCTTGTGACTTCTGACTGGGGTTATCTGAAAAATGTTATATTTAATGGTCCGTCTGCAAACTGATATGAATTGAAGGCATGCGCTGAGCAACACATTCACAATGTGACCCCTGAGACACTCCAATCTGTTTTGGAACA
The DNA here is from genome assembly GCA_023159025.1 of Thereuonema tuberculata. Taxonomy (NCBI): domain Eukaryota; kingdom Metazoa; phylum Arthropoda; class Chilopoda; order Scutigeromorpha; family Scutigeridae; genus Thereuonema; species Thereuonema tuberculata. The sequence continues at coordinate 54,662,131 of JAFIDM010000006.1, forward strand.
TGATGTTTCTCGGTTTCAACTTGTGGCAGAAATCTGTGGACGGCATATTAAACATATCTTCCGTAAGTCTCGCGATAATTAACAACCGATTTCATTGTTACTTATTATGCGGGATTTGGCGTCAGGATGGATATTTAAAAACCGATTTCATTGTTGATTTTTAGGACAATCAAAATCCCAAATTTTCCCATCCGATGTGATATGACCTTGACATGGTGAATGGGCTTTAAACTAACAGAGGTGCAACTGTCGAATGACTTGGAAGTCATTTCTTCAATAAAAACCCGATACTGTCAATGAACTAGAGCAGTACAGTTGGTTTAACATGCTACTCACGCCATAGCAGTCGTGTTAAGATTCAAATGTCACTTGTAGCCGAACCCATTTACGTTATGATGCTTAAAGCGCTATCTACTGCTAATATTTGAAACTGATAATATTTTTTTTCTTATGTCATACCATTTCCCCTTTCTTCGAGTATATTCAAATTTCAGGTCATTCTGAGCAGTGGTTCCTTTTTTATAGCATATTCAAAGTTTAACTTTAATTAGAATCACCCTACATGGGTCAATCCACTACTCTTTATACAAAACAAGAGCCACAAAATAATGATCTTCTATAAAAAAAAA
>JAFIDM010000006.1:54693693-54715785 GCA_023159025.1 Thereuonema tuberculata
TCTCTTATGTTATTTACTATCTGGAACTACAGAGCTAAATAAAGCAATATTTTGATTAAAACAAACTAATTCTTCTTAATTAACATCTTAATTAACTTCTTTAATAACTTCTTTAATAAACTCCATAAACTACAACGGCGAAGGAGGGAGACGTTCTCTCTTGCAGTGATGTTAAAAAAGGCTTAAAAAAGAAGGCCGGTTAGGCCTAGGAAATACCGCCATTGTAGTTTATGGAGTTTATTAAAGAAGTTATTAAAGAAGTTAACACATTGATTGTTTTCTCTTATGTTATTTATTATCTGGAACCACAGAGCTAAATAAAGCAACACATTGATTGTTTTCTCTTATATTACTTATTACATGAAACTACAGAGCTAAATAAAGCAACACATTAATTGTTTTCTCTTATGTTATTGATTATCTGGAATTACAGAGCTAAATAAATCAACAAATTGGTCGTAATGGATTTTGGAAACCTTCCATTGGAAAGAGTTTATTTTAATTACTAATGTTCTTTGAGAATGTTGAATTATTGTGAATTAATAGAATTTCCCTCAGAATTTCATTGGATCAAGTTAATATATGAAATAATGTTTAATTACCTAAACTCGAGTTCTTCACCGCAGAAGCCAATTCACATCGTCTTCCTTGAAATCCATCTGTGCATCTAGACATTAAAACTTATTAATTTAATCTTCGTTTTCATAAGTTTTTAAATTCTAATATCGACTTTCACTTTTAACCAACTATGGAAAAATTTTATATTAAGAACTATTAAGTAAATAATGGAAATGACTGCAGCAATGCTGTCAGCATTAATAACACTTGGCATTGCTTTCTTTTGAAAGTTGAGTGCTATAAATTACTATCAAATACTATAAAAACTATGGATGAAAAATTTATTGTTTCATAAGTATTTTTAATTAAAATAAACCCAAAGCAACACCCCAAACAATTCTTACAAACATTAAAAAAAGAATGGTGGTTATTTTAATATTTTTGTAAATTGATTTCAGTATGCAAAGTACTTTAGTTATTAAACACATTTTTATGTGTTTCGTAAATGACATTAGAGGAATGTCAAATATTGTAAAGTTATTGTAATCAATCAATAAAGCTTTAGAGAAATAAAATAAAAAAAAATAAGGTAGGAAAAGACTAAGGAAATGAAAAATTAAAGAAAATTAAAACGAGAATCCTCTTACTTGCAATAAACATGATTGGTATTGGTACAAGTACCGTTTCTACAGAAATCTTCAGGGCAATCTAATATGGAAAATTTTAGGAAACATTCATTAATTTTAACAAACTTTTCTCTCACCTGCAAAGAAGATATACTATCAATTCAAGTGTTTAAAAGCACATGAGTCCTTTAAAAATAAAATTCAACGTTTCACCTATAAATTGTGACCATCTTAAGAAAACAAACATAGAATGAGCCCAAAATTTAAAAAAAAGGGGGAAGAGAATGAAAATATGGAAGGATGATCATCGGTTCTCTACTCTTTTTGGAATTTTGGTTTGTTGTGTGTTTGTATTTCCTTGATAAGTATTAATTTATTAAATTATCTCAACTATTAGAAGCACCAATCATAAGAATTAAAAAATTAAATTACCTAAAAATCCACTACGTTTCGGGCCTTCCTTCTTTATTAAGGCCCTTTCTCAAGTGTTCCCTTATAAAAAAAATTAAAAAAAAAAAACTAAAGAAATTTTTAAAAACTATCCTCCGTGAACGAATTCGTTTTGAAGAATGATTTTAGTGAAAAAAGAAAACGGAAGTTTCCAAAAAAGGAAACGGTTATCCTGGTGCCAACAGATAAAAGCTGATTAAACCGGAAGTAAAAACGGAATTTAAAAAAAAAACGAATTTTATTATAATTATAAATTACAGTCCGTATTCTAATATGTTTTTAGTGGATAGATCCTGATTGTAGCTTTTAAATAGTTTTATTAGCCCTGATTCGTAGAATTTCCGAAGATAATGGTCTGAATAACTTTTATAAATGAAAGGTTTTTTCAAATCCAATTCGTGATTTGTCTTTTGACAGTGTATGGCAGTATGATAATTCTTGTTACCTGACTTTACTGCATGTTCTTTTAGACGTTTTTCCAGGCAACGTTTTGTTTGACCGATGTAGAGACACTTATTTTTTATATTGCTACTTTGGCTTGTGCAATGTATGCCATATACCGTGTTTTGTTTGTTTAGAATACTATTATCTTTTTTGTGTGCATTTTCTTTTAATATATTTAATATAGTATTCTTAGGCTTGCATCCAGCCCTATATTAGCTCTTGCTAGGAGTGGATTTAATTTTTTAAAAGTAGCTTCGTCGTAAGTAATAGAAACATACCGTTTTTTTGTTGGAATTTTTTTGCTGTCATGTGGAGTCTTATTTTCATTGATAGGAGATAAGTATCCATAACTCGGAAGTATGTGCTTTTTTAAGGATCTATGAATATATTTATTTATTTCCGTTATGTGAAAGCCATTGTTACAAAATAACCTTTTTATATATTCTATTTCATCTTGCAGAATCGTTGGATTAGAGCAAATTTCAATAGCTCTTTTAATGGCCATATTTATCGCATTTCTTTTGTAAGAAAGGGTACCGAGCTTGTATAGCTAATTGTTATTAATGCATCGGTTGGTTTTCGATACACCTTTGTTATATATTTTGAGGCGTAATTTTCAATTTGGATATCGAAATACAGGAGCATGTTCTTTTTTTCCCTTACAATAGTAAATTGTATGTTTGGCTGTATGTTATTAACATCATCAAGGATGGAATCCGTATAATGATTGTTAACTATTAAAAAGGAATCATCGACATACCTGCACATATAGTGCACATTGTTAAAGAACCTATCAAATGAGGTCATTTTGTATTCCATCAATGTCATTACGCATTCTGCCAACATGGCCGATGAAGGTAAGCCCACAAAAACACCTATTGTTTGGAAATAAACACGTTCATTGAACTTAAACATCTGTAACTGAAATAATAGTGCAAGTAAAAGTGCCATTTCTTTCATGTTAAAAAAGAAACCTTCATCAGCGTTTCTAGTGTCGCTATCAAAAGTATTAATTTAATTGAATAAAATAGTGGAATTTATTCCTAAGTTTTAATTTTAAATAACTCGTGGAATCTTAAACATTTTTAGCTTTAATTTTTTTATACGTTAAAACTGATCCAAGATTTTACAAGTTATTAACAAAAACATTTTTTAATATCAACATTAACTTAAAGTTCGTATAAGTCTTAACAAAGTTAAGGTAAGCGCGAGGAATAATATTATTCAGAAGCTGCTGGGTAACACTTGGAGTGCAAAACCAGAGATTTTGTGAACATCGGGCCCTCTGTTTATCGGCTGTAGAGTATGCGGCACAGGTACGGAATGCTTTCCCGCATACAAAACAAATTGGCTTGGCTACTAATGAAAAGATCTGCATAACAATGGGATGCCTTAAGCCAATCCCCTACTGAAAAACTCGACCCACTAATTGGAATTGCTCCACCACATATCTGTAGAAATGTGGCGGCAGACATGGAGAGAACTAAACAGGTAAAAGACCTCCAACATCCACTCTTTGGGCATAAACCTGATAGAAGGAGTCATAGGAAGAGTTTCATGGACAGAAGGGAGATAGTAGCTGGAATACAAAGTGGAAATCGAATTAATAGATGTAAAGAAGAGGTTTTACTCCAGTTATGGGCCTGAGGGAGGAGCTAACATTAGCCAAATAATGAGGGTCGGAGTTGCAAATTATGGCACTCATTTGTAGAGGTAGGTCATGCTGTCCAAAGACCGAACTAACTTCCAGAGGTAGGACCATGCTGTTCAAAGACGAGGACTAACTTGCATGTCGAGGACAATTTTTATGAGTGAGGTACAATCCATGATGCTCAACACTTACTGAATTGTCCAAGACTTGATGATATATGTGTTATTGACAATTTGGTGATGGGGAATGATAAGGCCATTGCGATTGCTACATTTTGGAAAAATAGGATTTTGATCCGGACAGTTCATATATGTTTGAGTAAAAGTTAATTTGCTATGAAATTTCTTTTTTTTTTCATTTGGAGGTTAATAATCGGGAAATCGATTGAGATATTTAATTAGGCTTAGAAAATTTTTAACAATAGTATGATAGAAATCAGTGTCCCAAAAATTTTAAGAACATGATAAAACTTGATTTTTCTGCTGGTCTTTCTATCAAATTTTACACATGTTCAAAAGTTGTTCTTACCACAAATAGTTTCATCAATTCCATCAGTGCAATCCTCCTTGTTGTCACAAATTTGATCACTGGTAATATTTTGAAGACATTCATTTTCTGGAAATATAATTAAAATACATTTTAAGTTTTATTAATCAACAATTTTCTTCGAATTTCGGACTGAAATCTTTGTGATATTCTATTCTTAAAATAATGATTATTTAATTCCCAACCAAATAATTTCATTTTATGAAAATTAGCCTCTATCTCGCCCAAAAAAAAAAGAATGGGGAATTTATTGTGAAAAAAATTTTAAACAATTGAAATTTCATATATTGCATCAACTTTGTTACAATGTCTACTATAACTTCAATTTTTTAAGGTTGAATTTTCTCTCGTAAAATTTACATGAAATGTATAACAAAAGTTTAACTGTAAACAAATCTGAATTTTTGCAGTTTGTTACAAGAACTCAATTATACCTAACATTTATTAAGTCTAAGTCTACATCTGCTTATTTATTACATCAAGATCCAATTTATGCCAAGATGTAATATTCCATTTCTCATTTTTGTTTCTAGAATATTTATTTCGTAAGCTAATATAAAAAGAGGTTTTATAATTATACATTACAAAAATGTATTCTTAAATTCAGTTAAATAATATGAACTTTGGGTGTTATTTAATTTTAAAACGACTAACACTATTAGCTTGTAAGTCACTGAAAGTAAAATCGAATGCTCCTGCTTTAACGTAAAACTAAAGGGTTATGGGCCGTGAAGACCCTTGGTTAATGCGACACTTCTAGGCTGCAGCGATTCTCAATCAACGGGACTAGTTGAGAAGGGATAGGTCAGCCCAAACCCCGCCCGCCTTTGACCTTCGAGTAAGAAACCCAACGGACAATGGCTAGATGAAGAAATAACCGTGGAAGAATCCCCGCCCACCGCTCGGAATTGAACTCGGCTCCTCCAGTCCTTAATCAAATGCCTAAACCACTGGGAAACCGAAATGTAAAACTCAAATATAGTTCTTGAAGGCAAGAAAGATGGCCCCAGCTTTTAATTATCTATCGCCTACGTATGAAGCTAAAGATTTTTTTTTTTAACTTGTCATTTATTTGATTTCATTTGAATTAATTTATAAAAATAAGTGTTGTTTTTAATATAACAGTCAAATTAAATTCAATATGATTTACAGTACAATAAACAAAGACAGAACCATAGTTGCAACAAAAGATTAAAGTTTAAAAGCCATCAATTTTCTTATATAATTCAATGTTCAGCAGCATAATAAAGTTTATCACTGTACTGTTGGGACTCCACATAGGTGAATATAGTGTTTTTATGTTACAATGCTCAGCAAAATCACTGAAGTTGTTTATGAAATGAACATAAAATTTAAATAAAATGGTTCAGAGTATGAGGCTAGGAAACGCATTGAAAATAAACTATATTACAAAACTTCGCAATATATACAATATGCATCAATCACCTAAAGAGGCCAGATCATCATAAGGTGATTAAATATTAAAATTGCTTTCCTTCAATATACTCTCAATTCCGATTCTTTATCTAATTCCCTAACATTATGGGATTCCATAAACTTGATAAATAATAAAAGAAATTTGTTATTATGGCGTCTTTTTTGTCGATGGCAAGAACATATCAAGAGTATTATCTTAAAATAACTTCTGCCTTACGACATTCTTTCAATTCGTCTTCTCCATTGGGGCAGTCTCTTACTCCATCACACCAGTAGATTGAAGCGATGCAACTTTTGCCCTGCGACAAACGACATGATGTAAACCCGGTTTCACATTCAGTTGGAGGAAGTGTAGTGAAGTTGACGGTTGGAAGAACAGTTATTTCTTCGGATCTAGTCGTGAACTGCATTGGAGTAGAAGCGTAAGAACTTGTCTCTATTGAATAAACAAATTAAAAGCAAATTATTAGCAGCCCAAATAAATTTTATGAAAAAGTATGTTTTTTAAATTTCGTTCATACAAACAGAAATGAATAGCAGTAGTGAATAGAAGTGTAATGAAGTAATTTCCATCTTAAAATAAAATAACCAAGAATTAAAAGAAAATTAAAAAGCTGGTTTATGTGAAAGAAAGAAGTACTTTTGTATCAATAGATAAAAAGTTAAAGATAAAAAGTATCCCATTACAGTCCTATGTGGCTCTTTGATATTAAATACGTAACGGAAAATTTTTCAAATAAATTGTAACTATTATACTATTAACTACTTATCAAAAATTATCCCTTACCTTCAATGCATCTTCCCAAGAAACCTCGTGAGTCACGCGGTTTTTACATTCGGACACGAATCAAAATTATGTTTATTTTTTTAGTAGTCTGAGAATATAACTATGTAAGGCTTTTCAGCATGTGCTTACATTTGGTTTTGATAACTTAAAGTTAATAGACATTTTTATTTGTAAACTTTTTATTTCTTATAAATAAGTGGCGTGGAAATAAAAACTGTTAAGGCGTCGTAGTTTATTTTAAATAAGAAATGAGCTCAACTTATTCAACTTTTTTTATCTTCTGTTCACTGATTTCGCTTTTGAAAACTCCTACTTCTAATACAACCGAATTCTAATCTTTTCTAGTTTTCATCCTTTTCCCACATCTGGGAACAATAGAATAAAAACAATCATCATGGAAGCTTCGAAATATGTTAAATACTCTGATTTGTCATTTCGATTAAGATCACTCGTTTCTCCAAATCAAATGAAAGCAATCTAACTAATAAGTCAGTAACAGGACTTACAGATCAACTGTTGGCACTTCGTCCAAAAGAATTCTACACGGCAAAATCAGAAATTAGGAAAAAATCTGACCCATTTTCATATTCTAAGATGAAAGTGAAATGAAAAGATTTCAGATTTAAAAATAATCAAGTTACTCACCTGCTTTGTTAGTTATACTTGAAGTAGATGGACTTGTACTTGAAGTAGATATGTAAGAACAAGAACCGTTCGTTAGAGAAATGTCATCAATACCAATATCACCAACTTCTTTCTCTCCAAGGGTAGCTGCCACTTGAATCTATCAAAAACCAATTCTATAGTTGCATATCACACCTTTTCATTATAGAAAACAAAAAAATAAACTATATGAAACTTACTATATACGAAGACGGTAGATTATTTAATTCTATTTCCACAGGAATCCATTTATTATCTTGATGGCCACTGACATTGAAAAGCTGTCTCTGATATTTCAGCTTTACAGTTAGTTCCCCAACTCCTGCAGATAACAAAAATGATTATTTAAAATATACGAGACCATTACAATTGCGGACACCTTACATTTTTATGAGAAATTAAAACTTAACCGTTTAATTAGGAACTGAAAAATGTAAAAACATAATAATGATATCGATATAGAGATTATGTTGCAAAAAAAATGAAGTTAAATGAACGCAACAGTTGAATGTCAAAATATTCGGACACAGAAATTGAATTTTGAAAAATGGATGGAAAAATACAGGAAAAGGGATCAAATTAATTTTGTTCCTTACATTTCATCTCGTTTTTCTAACTGTATTACTTTCACTATCCTTTCTCAGTAACGATTCTTTATTGAAAGTTAAGGAAATCTTCTTGAGCTGTGTATCTTTGGTTCCTTCATACATCAAAACACAGAATTACTGAAAAAGTTCAAAAACTTAACCTCCACCGACTTTCGATAGCAATGATATTATATTTCAGTAATAAAGTTTATTTATTGTATTTGTGTATCGCAGCAGGATGAAGATCTTCCAAAGACTGAAAAAAAATTTACGAGCAAAACTTTCCTAATTCAATTTGGCTTGAAAGTAGAATGCATTTGGGGTTTTTTGGGGGGGTTTTTGGGGGGGTTTTTTCCCCAAATAGTAAAAAAAAAACTAAAAATTATTCAGAAAGGAAATAGTCAGAAATATTGAGAAATTAGCATAAAAATTATCTTTAAAAATATCGTATTAACTTGGTTCAAATCCAAACGAATAGATTCAGATTCAGATTCAACCAGAAATTAATAATTAACATAAATATATGTGTATTTATATAAGGTATTTATTCGGTAATTAATGTAAGATAAAAAATAGACAATTTCTAAACTATAAAATAGTGCAAATATAATACACGCAAAAAATTAAGTTAAACGTCTAAAAAACATTTCCTGGTATAAAAATTGTGCGTAATTATTTTCGGCTGCTCCATTCAGCCTTTGTCAAATGTGCTTTATAATTGAAAATCTGACACTATAAGGTGGGCAAATTAAAAGCAGGGGATAGATAACAAGTAGGGGACCAATCAGAAACTTCTTTCGTAGGAACGTCATTTGCCCACCTTACAATGTGAAATCGCATATAAAATCGCCCGTGATTTCTAATTTATTTGTAACTGTTCCAATTGAGAATAGGATGTCAATTATAATTGCAATTTTATATTATTGTACTATCTTATTATTTTATTTCATATTTAAAATTGAGAACAAAACAATCTAAAATAGTTTTCTGAATAGTTTATCATAACGGGAATCATTAAATTAAGCAAGAGAAATTAGTCTGTACTATTATGTTTCGTAAGACTTACCTTCCCCTGACATGTAATACCACATTCTGAAACACGCCATTGGTTGATAGTTTAATTCCTGACTCTCTAAGAGCGCTGTATCACCTTGTTGTCCGCTGCTAGAATCCAAGAACAGGTAATATCCTGATTGAAAAAAAATATCAATTTAAAAAAAAGCTGAATGTGAAGTGTTTCTTTTAGATATATTGATCAATTAATCGAAGCATAGTAGAAATTTTGAAACATTTGTCATGAAGGTTACAGAAGAATTCTATGACAAATTTGGTTTTATTGACAATTAATCTTTGTATTTATAGAAATCTCTTTACACATAAAAATAGAAAATTAGGAATTGACATAAAGCTGGAAAGTAGATTTTGTATCACTATTTAAAACTAAGAAAATAGATGATCCAAAGTCGATACCGATTTATCTGAAGTTCAATTAGATAATAAAGATCGAAAAGCAGGAAAAATATTAGCCTTAGCAAGTCAACATCAGGTTAGAATTTAGCGTATTTTTGTAAATATTTTAGAATAAATGAACAGATTTAAATTAGATTTAGTTCTTCAGTGTCTTCAAGAGTAATCCTAGTGGTTACCAAGAAAGACAGCTTTATACTACTATTAAAATCATTCTTAAATAAGTTTCAGTAAACTTATATTAGAAATTCATTTTAAAAATACCCATGATTTCAAATCGACATTTACATATCAACAACTGAAAAGGAAAATAATTTGTAAATCATGTATGAGGCTCAAAACAGAAAAAGATTTCAGATTAATTAAAAATATGAAGATTATTTCGTTTAAGAAAGAATATCCATTTAATCCATACAGTATCCTGCTTTAGGAAAATGTGATATAATGCATATTCCTATATGTTTAGGTATATTATAAAACAGTAAACGAAATTAAATATTTATTCTTTATGATCTTCATATATTTTGCTTTGTTATAACAAATGCATTCATTCTTTGTATTACCACTTCACTTCTAGCTGTTACTCCATTTTTTATTCGAATTTCATTTATAGATTGTTTATAATAATTCTAATATAACAGCAGAATATAACATTACTAATCTACTTTTTATCTATCCTGTATTTTTTACTTAAGCAGGTGTAATTTGCATTCATAAAAATTCATCCCTCGTATTATTTAATTCCTATTTCATTACCCTCTAATTGTCTCTTGTGTCTCACTTCTTTCCACTGTCCTCCGTTGAAATCCTCAAATAATTTTCGAATAAGCGTAATTTCTTTTACTTAATGTTTATGATAAGTCATAATGGACAACACACAAATATAATTAAAAACACATTTATAGCCTATGTATTAAAAATTAGAAACGTTTTCAAAACGTCCTGTGTTTCATTTTCGAGTATATAATCATTATGTTTGCTCGAAAACGAAACGCAAGACGTTTTGAAAACGTTTGTAATTTTTATTATATATAAATGTGTTTTTAATTATATTTGTGTGTTGGCCATAATGACTTAGCATGATTTTTTACGCACGTTAAATATTAATTTAATTAATGTTTATGTTGATACAGATTCACTGGTATCTGTAAAACAGTTGAATACTCAGTTTTCTAATAGGTCGTAAAATAGTGATGTTGGTGATGCTTTGAGCTTTTGTTTTGTTTTGCATTTCTTTACTTTTTTATAAGTTGAAATTCTCATAAATAACCAGTAAACAATAGAAGTCATTACATTTTGACTTCCACATTTTAGTAGCAACCAACAATTAAGAATGATTAAATTAAACAGTTTTCCAAAACATTCCCTGAAATGTTGTATGGAATGAAATATTTTTCGGTCAAATCTCAAAATTTACAAACTCTCTCCAAGTGACGTTACATTTTATCACTTAATTTTAATTTTAAAGAATCCTTACCTTGGCCATTGCCGAAAGTGTGATCCGATGCAGGACCTGTAAAGTCTGAAGGAGTTCCTCCGCTATTCCTTAGCCATTTGAAAACATTCACGTTTTTCCAAGAACAGGTATCGTATTCAAAATCACAGCTATTTTCAGGAAGACAAGGTGTATCTAAGAGAAGGGTATCATCTATAGCAATGGTCCCACATGTACTATTTAATAAGCCTTCCATTACGATCTGTTAAAATAAAATTATGAATTTAATTCGTTTTCTGATATCTAGAACAACTTGAGTTTCATTATTTCTACATTAAATTGAAAAGTTTTGGGAAAAAAAAATCTATGGGTTTTCTTTTTTTTTGTTTTTGTTTTTTTTTTTGCTTCAGAATGATTCTTCTTGAGTTTCTAGCAAGATCTTAAATTTTACATTTAACTCAATTTCAAGATAATCTGAGGTTGTATTTTATTATGTTCGCCTGATCGATGTACAGACAATTCTCTAAACTATACGACTGAAGAAACTTGAAATCTTAAAACCAACAAAAAAGATTTATTTTGAACACATTTAATTTTTGAGTGTTTGAATTAAATAGAGCATTTTACTTATTTTTTAATTTTATTCTTGAGAAAATCTTCTAAATTAACTTTTACGTATTTTAAAAAAAAATGATAAATATTTTTGGCAATTAACTGTTCAGATTGAACATTAGTTCAAAATTACAACATTATAAATTTTACTATCAGTAAACATGTAAGCTTGCAGTAATGACTGTAAATCGGCTTCCTTCTACAGCTGTCTTTGATGCAAAACTCTTGGTATGTTGACGAGACATTTCACGTAAGATATTTGAAGCAGAATTTGAAGAACGAAAAAAAGTGGATCAGTCAGTTACGAACCAACAAACAAACAAGCTCACACAAACAATACTGTACATGTCCTTAATCATAAAAAAAATAATATCACATTAATAATATTAATCTCCAGTCAGTTATGGACGATAGAAGTTGATATGGACATTCAGATTTCAAAATAAAACAGATATTTCATTTTTTTTTTTTGTAAATTAACACTTTTTTCAAAACATAACATAGGATTTCTCTTACTTCCTTCACAGAAACTCAAATAACTCAAAACTAAAACAGGAAGCCGTAGTTTCTTGCTCATGCTGACAAAAATTGCAGTTAAATGTTATTATAATTTTTTTTTAGACTTAGGGTTTAGACTTAGTTTACTTCCTTATCGTTGATCTGCATTCCTTACATTGTGAAATCACTATTCTGCTTTGTTTCAATGAAAATTCGTCATTGATTTCACAGTTCATATCCCAAGACCGAAATCGTCACAATAGAGACAGTATATAGTAAATTTCACTACCATTCCCTATTTAATGGCAGCTTTAATAAAAGAATAGAACAGAAACAGGAATGTGTTAAAGCAATCGGAATCAGTAGACGAGTTCTCGTAAAGATAGCTAAAGCTTCAAACAGTCGTTCTAGTAAAGTGATGACGATAGACAGTGTACAAAATAGTCAACTTTGTTCAATTTTTCGTATCAGGATGAAGGATCAGGATGATTTTCATATCATTTAAACCGCAAAATAAAGTTCAATCTTTTATATTATCTACAAGGTTAATTAGGACTCATTACATTAGTCTAGTAATGTTATTCTTAGTAAATTGTTTTTATTGAAATTTTTATTTTGAAAAGTAAATTTCTTTCTCTTCTCTTGGAAAATGAGATTTTTGACTAATGTTTAAAATCGTAGTGTATTGTAATCGTAGTGTACTTATTTGTGTATATCTGCTGATCACCGTTGCAAAAACATCAAATGGAATAAAACTTTTTGGAAATAAATAAAATAAAAAGAAAAAAAAGAAAAATTCACCTATTTTTTTCCTTATTAATATGCATGGATGCACGTTTATTCACTTTCGTTAATATAAGAGAATTTTATAAATAAGAAATTTTTATTGTGGTTTTAAATGGGTTGATTTTTAAATTTAATTTTTTATTTTGCAAAAAGTTATATAGTTTTATTAAAAGTATCTTATTATTCATTATCCAAAACTCCTGTAAAATACTCTCAAATATATTTTATTTAAATACATAGTAAATTTTTCTTTTCGCGTATTTAAGTCTGTTAAAAGAATGGAAATAAGTTAGTCACCATCAGTGCAATCGAGGTTTGACTATTTCAGAAAAGTTCTACGTTCACAAAACAATTCCTGTCAATTTTAATATTCATTTGGTTCCTTAACATGCATCCCTTAATTCCTACTAATAGAGTTAACTTGCTTAAAAGTCATTGCATTTACCTGAAACTCACTGTTGCTGGAAATCCTTACGTTACTCTCCTGCCATGATTGTTTTTTGGATGCTATTTTTACAAGGAAATGTTCTCCATTTCTATCCTTCAGATAAACATTTAAATACGCTTTTTCATTACAGCCACTGACAAAATAGAAAAATCTGAAGCACTGTTCTTCAGATGTTTTTGGAAATGCTGAACTGTAAAACCGTGCTGGATCTTTTATAGAATTCAAATCCACATAAACAAATGCATAATATCCTATGGAGAAAAGAAACAAATCATTCATTAATACAGTGTGTAGAGGGAATAATAGAAAAAATGGGACCAAACACACTACTAGAGATAAAAAAACATTTAAAAAATTCATATTCGTTACATGTTACAAGGCATCCTATACAGGCCTTTTCATCAGACTAAATAAATAACAGAAGCAAATTAGGCGTTTACAAATTTTGGATTGCATTTTACAATAATATCAAAGTATCAAATATCAATGCTAGCTAATTATTAATAAAACAATAGATAATAGTTAATCGAGCTGATAATGTAATACATTTTTTTTATGGACAATTCAGTATTGTAACATTTGTTGAATTTGGAATTAATTAATAATGATTCATAAAATTTTCGTAAGTATTGATCTGTAATAATATTATAAATTATTATAATATTATAAATTATTATTATATATACTGGCACCCACTGGGTGCCAGTATATTGGTGAGACAGATAGAAAGGTTAAAATTCGAATGAATGAGCATTCCAACGCCATAAAAAAGGGCAGTGACCAATATTTCACAGCAGTTCATCACAAACAAACTGGCCATCTAATAATGGTGGACAATCCGATCATTTATAATATTATTACAGAAGTATCGAAAACTTCTGTATCGAAAACCTCCTGCAGAAGTATCGAAACTTTTTATCTCTTATAGATGCATTGGATGAGACAGATGCATTAGCAAAAGATTGCTTCAATGATAGCAGAATAAGAGGAGCTTCTCTATGTTAAAATGAATTTTGGAAAACTTCCTTAGTTCATTAAGAACCTACAGACCAGAAGAACTCCACTCTATGAATCAATAAAAGTAGTAGAATCCTAACAACACACATTTCCCAGGCAGATGAAATATGCGGATAATACATTTCATCCGGTAAGGCTGTCAAGATGAAATTAGACACAGTGCTATCAAAAAACTGTGTGGATTGCATGAACAAATTTACAAACTCACAAATTTGTGCCGTAAAGTTTTATCCAATAACCTCATGTTGATGTTGAACGATCATTTTCAGCACTCAAAAAGATCTTTGGTAACAGAAAACCTTGCAAAGTTGGTAGATATATCTTCCAATCAGAAAAAGTAAGGTAAAGAAATACTGTACAATTGAAACTTAAATAATTATAAAAAAAATAGTTTTTTTAATATATCACGTTTTTAAGACCGACTAAAAAATACAAAATAATTAGTATAAAAAGTATAACAAAAAACGTGGGGCGCATGCAGTAGATAATTGAGATGGTATGGATGGAGTGTATATTGCGCCCCACGCTTTTCGTTAGACATTTTATACTAATTATTTTATACTTTTTATACCTTCTTCTTCTTCTTCTTCTTCTTCTTCTTCTTAGCCAACGCCCACCCTTGGCTGTTGAGCCATTTGGTGACGCGCTGACCAGTAAAGATGGGCCTCTTTAAAAAGATTATTGCAATAATTTTGGTTATGAACCAGAGCAGGGCATGTTTGAAGATGTTCAGCATTCATAATTTCATAGCCACACAACAGACACTCTGGTGACGATAGGACACGAATCCGATGGAGATGTGCAGCAAGATAATCATGTCCCGTTCTCATCCGGAAGGTCGCCACACTTACCGCCTGCGGAAGATTGTGATCAAGGGCACCTCCGATAACGAGGCTTTCCCAGTGTTTACCCAAAGATATCCTCCTAAGTTTTTGACAATTCCATCTCTGTAGTGCAACTTTTATTTGAGATCTAGCAGAGTGGATGGTAATCGGAAGTCTAGGTTGAAGAAGGGTTGTCCCCTGTTTTGCCAATATGTCAGCTATATCATTACCACTAATATCAACATGGCTCGGGATCCATTGGAATTTAATTCTTCACCCTAGACCTAGAAGAAAGTTCAATTTTTTCCTACAGTCAATAGTTCTTGCACAATCCGTTTGGGAATTACTAGAAAGATTTCGAATGGCTGCCTGGGAATCAACCTGAAGAACCACCTGCGAGGGAGTACCACAGCTCTCAAGTTCAGCTATAGCAGCATATATAGCAGCTACATCTCCATCATAGTTGCTAAGTGGGGCTCCCACAGCAAAGAAGCCCTGAAAATCATGGCAATAATAAGCAGCACCTGTTTCACCGGTTCCTGGTATGGAGGAGCCATCCGTATAAATACGTAACCAATCGGGTCTAGGGTATTTCTCATTGATCGTATGAAGGGCTGCATTGCTTAATTCTGGTTCCAACGACACATGTTTGGACAAGATATGGTTTATTAAGCTATAATCTGCTTCAGGTAAAGGTTGGAAGTAATCCTGGTAAGCACACAAAGGGGCTGGTTCTCCTGGGGTAATGCCAAACTTAACATAGAGTTCCTGATAACAGGATATGGGAGTTTGTTGAGTCTTAAGGCGGTTAGGAGCTCTAAGATAACCTTCCCAGTATTTATTAATACGTCTAGTGCGTTCCCAAAAACACAATGTGGATCCTTCTCTTATGTACCTCCAATGGTACAATTTGTGACTGAGCCTCCATTGCAGCAATTGGGGTGGATTTTGCTGCCCCAGTTATTGTCCTTAAGGCAATATTTTGTACACGATTAAGTATATCAGTAGTACATTTGCTAGCTGTAATAGTAACTTCACTTCCAAACTCAAGAATCGGTCTAATGTATGTCTTATAAGTAATTCCAAGTACATCTTGATTTGCTCCCCAAGTTGTAGCTGTCAATCTTTTAAGGATTCTTGACTTTTTATACCAGAACGAGGTATATTAAAAAAAAATATTTTTTTAAATAATTATTTTCTGCTTTTTAGTCCTGTGTGTATGAAATTTTTCAATCGATTTTAAATATTTAACACGAATTTAAATTTTAACACGATAAAAAGGTGTTAATGTTAAAAGGAAAAAAAAGGCGCTGCCTTGCAATGCAAAAATGCTGCCTTGCAAAGCGCGCCTTGCGGCCATTTGCAGAAACTTACAGCAGACCAGCCGTGCGGCACCGACCTGTTATCCGAAGAATTAGGGTTCCTTAACGAACAGAGACAAGAGACCGAGTTAATATTGCATTGTCATCCATTTCTGAGCTATGTTTAAAGCTTCAAGTCGCTAGCTATTGGGAAGTTAGTTTAAAATCAATTGCAAAATTTGTACCGAACAAATAGACAAAGAAGAAAGCGAACTAATACCGTATTGTCCGGCGTATAAGACGACTTTTTAAACCAGGAAAATCTTCTCAAAAGTCGGGGGTCGTCTTATACGCCGGGTGCTGAAACTTCCGAGCCGGTCAGGAGAATCTGCGGTCGCCGCATATGGTGGGGGGGAGCTCAAAAACGGCCGCGGCCGCATCCCCGCCGTATGCGGCAACCGTATGAAAGCAGCAAGGACATCGCTGTACAAGTACGGTAGAAGAAAATTCACTCACCAGGATTCGTGGAAAGAAGTGACTTATCGCGGTCCCGATGACGAGATGAGGGGGACGCCTCACCGGAAAGGTGTAAGTGAAGGGCGGAGCAAGCAGCAGGCGTCCGGGACCCCCGGGATATGGAGAAAAGAGATAGAGTGGGGACAGAATAAACAAGGCTACAGTTAAGAAATACCATGATTTTAGTGAAATTCTAAAAAAATGTAGCATTAAAATAATGCTCAAGAATAAACAAAGCTACAGTTACTTGAAGACAGGGAGAGCTGACCAATCCAAGCAGGCGTTGTATGCAACAACCAGCCAATCTCCGGTAAAGTATATCGCTTTTAAAGGAAAAGTTTAATCCACTTGCACTGATTTATGTTTACATGTTTGATGACAAACAGCGTTATGTTTATAAGTGACAGTTTTCCTGCTAAGTATCTGCATGTCATAAGCATTTGAATTAAAATTACCATATTGAAATCAAATCTGATGTTTTTTTTTAATTTTTATTTGGTGTGCTTTGGAAGAGGGGTAGTCTTTTATGGCGAGTAAATCCCAAACTCTATATTTTAATTGGAAAAATTGGGGGTCGTCTTATACGCCGGACAATACGGTAAATACGTGTTAATAATAAAATATATATCTGCATGACAAGTCATTCACATTTTTATAGCAAGATAATAAAATTAATAAATAATAATTAATAAAAAGAATATTGGATTTTGCATGTTTTTGCATATTTCTTGTTTGAGTATGCATATTTTAGACTTATTTGTGCACATAAATCTCAGCCCTAGTCATGACTCTAGTTGAGTCATTTCATATGATGTTCAGATACTAAGTTACTTTTACAGAGCTGAAAGGAAATTTAACGTTCGTCAAAGGAAACATGAAAATTCAAAAAAGATAAGGAATGAGAATGAAAAATAACACTTTCTGGCCCAGATTCCCGTTGATGATAACACAAGGCAGGAATGGAAAATTGTCCAATATTTGCCTTTTTAAAATAGGTTAAACTTCCCTATTTAGGACTCTACGGGTCTTTGTCTTGCATTGTCTTTACGTTTAATGCCTTTTATGCCTAGTCAAGGTTTTGATGCTGTACTGCTTAAGATTTTCTTGTTATTTTTTGTTTCGAGGAAGTCCAGGAATCTGAAGCTGGAGTGATATCCATAGTCATTCATGCCTTCTCAGTTGATCAACAGTTGGCAAATCTGGTTGATGAGTCCTTAATTAAGACTGATCAGCTGTTCCAGATTCCTTGATGGTGATAATTCAAGGCGAGAATAGAAAATGTGCAATCTCAATATTTACCTTTTTTCAAACTTATTTTTATACTTTACTTTTTTTTCATTTGTTATTTTACTTTCTGCTAATAATGGCAAGTAAATAAATCATTCTGGATAAATAGCAGCCTTATCTTCATGGTTAATAATTTACTGTAGTGTTTGAACAACTCTGTTACTAAATAGTATTGATAATTCAAGAAGAAGCTAAGGATTGACATGGCTTATTATTGCCAGAATAATTATTTTTTAATAGTTAACTAAAAGTCATGTCTATGCGTGACTGAAACTGGTTTAAACCATTTTAGAACTAAATGTTACAAAGTAATGTTGTTTCCTGAAGTATCTCTATTTTTTTTCAATTGCATCATTACATACAGCGAATTCTAAAAAGACGGGTTAGCAAGAAAAAATAACGACAATACTTTGGAGGGAAAAACATACCTATACAGAATATCATATATATCTAATAAAGCCATACTTGAAATTAACACTTCACTTTGATATTCATAATTCTGTGAAAAATTTAAATTTGAAAAATATATTCAATATACTGACTTTATTTTCAAAAGAGTATACTTGATAGTATAGCTTTGCATCCCATTCAAAATATCATCTTAAAAAGAAACTCAAAAGAGTATATTGAAACCACGCTTTGAAAAACTAACTTGTCAATCTCCTGTTAAGTGTATTCAATGTCTCGGTATATTCACTAAGACTAGAAGCATCTTCAACTAGTTTGCCCAAGTACTTTAAATTAAATTTAATTACTTTTAATTAAATAAACTGAACCAACCTTGGGCAGTTCCTGTTGTATGATCATTAGATGGACCAGAACGTAAGTTGTTTTGCCCATTCCTTCCCAAAATCCATTGATTCTTCATTAATAGTTGATCAGTTGACCAATTGCAGCCATCAGCTTCAAAATCACAGAAATCTAAAAACGAAGACAAAACTGTAATACGAGCATAAAAGGCTTAAATAATGGTTAAAGTCTCAGAAGCTGATAAAAATGCCTGGATAATAAACGATTTCAAGTGATTTCAGTAAAATAAATTAGTAACAATTAATAATATTACTTATTTTTTATTTAAATTGTTATTCTCCTGCATTGAAACACATTAATAATAAGGAAATTGCAACAAAAAATTGTATATTTTTTTTTTATTTTAGCATTTGTCTTTCATATTAATGCAGACTGCTTTTTTTATCTCTGTAGCTTCTAATGCATTTAAGCTTTATTTGTAAAGCATAAGAGAAATAAGCTAAGCGTGCAGAATAATTTGTTAAGGGTTTTTAGTTTTCCCAACATGTACCAAAGAAAAATAAAAAAATAAAAAAAATCATGCCCAGGGCTTGTCAACGAAATGGAGTCTGAGACGGCCGTTTCATCATTATTATGATTCCTCAGCAAGACTTATCACTTCGATGACAAGCTCAAAAATGCATGAAAACAAATGAACCTCCCCTCCCCCCGAAGTGAGTTTCCACAGAAACAAACAAGATAAGGAAAAAAATGCCTGATATTTAACAAGATTTCATAAAATGTCCCAAAACTTTCGGGCACAAGTGGCTATTAAATAAAAAAAAAGTCCTCACTAAATGAATAATAACACTAGCCTGCGATGGTTCTGTTTTGTAACTTTTGATGATTGATTCCTACGTATGTTTGTGCGCTGAATCCAAAAATGACCTTAGTTTTTTTTCATCACGTCAGAATTTTTTGCAAATCGCAATTTGCCAAATGTAGTATATGACGAAAAATATCACAAATATGAGACTTCATGACAGTGTGAAATAGATTTGCTTCGTATAAAACGTATTATTTTACGGCTTGTAATAGACATAATATAATAGAATATAGAAAATAAAAAACTAACGATTTTAGTCGTTGTGTCGACGTCTCTTTGGACCAGCCATGCTCTGTTTCAGGCTTTTCCGTATATGTGATGTTCTGGGATCATCTCGGTGCAACATCCAGCAATAGTCCGCCATCATTGTAGTATTCCATCTTCCTTGGTAGCGATTTTTTTCCATTTCTTTGATGTCCTGATGGAATATCTCACCCATCTTTTCACTAACAGCACCCAGATTCTCAGGAAAGTAGCCCAATTGTGAATGTAGGAAATGAACCTTCAAACTCATGGAACAGCCTACATTTTGGTACTTCTGCAGCATAGTCTCAACGATAGACTTGAAATTCGGATCCTTCTTGTTGCCCAGAAACTTGGTTACTATGTCTTTAAAGTCAACGCAGGGTTCTTTTTCAGCAACTTCCATTTCTTTTTCAAAATTTCCATCTTTGCAAATTTTTCTAATGTCCGGACCCGTAAAGACACCCTCTTTCAGTTTTGCGGTTGACAAGTCTGGAAATTTGTTACAAATGAACTGGAAACATTTATCATCTTTTCTTAAGGCTTTCACAAATTGCTTCATCAAGCCTAATTTAATATGTAGAGGTGGAAGGAGAACTTTCGTCGACTCGATGAGAGGTTTTTGGAGCATATTTTTTACTCCAGGTTCCAATGAAACTCGTTGTGGCCAAGCTTTCTGTTTCCAGTGATTTTCCCTGTCTCTGCTATCCCTCTCACATAAAAAACAAGGAAACTTTGTGTAAGACCCGCCTTGCTGTCCAAGGATCATCGATATTACTTTGAGATCACCACACATGATCCACTTCTGATCGTCGTACTTAATTTTCTGGAGAACAAATTTTAAATTGTAATACCGTTCTTTTAAGTGTACAAAATGCCCTATGAAAACGATTCATTTTAATCATAAACCAGCATTTCCTACGTAAGTTATTTAAATATGTCAGTACGTCTTATATTTGTGATTTTTTTTCGATATATAACACATTTTGACAAATTGCGATTTGCAAAAAAATCTTACGTTATGGACAGAAACTAAGGTCATTTTTGGATTCAGCGCACAAACATACATATGAATCCATCATCAAAATTTGAAAAACATGATTCAACCGAAAAATTGCAGGCCTGTGTAATAAAGAGAAATAAGCTTAACGTGCAGAATAAATTGTTTAGCGAAGGGGATTTTTTCCCCACATGCACCAAGAAAAAAAAATAATTAATAATATTAATTATTAACTAGTCGGCTACCCGTCGCTTTGCTCCGGAAGCCTCGCTTATGAAACGGAAAATAACCTTTTATTTATTAAAAAAAATACACACACACACACACACACACACAAATTACATCAAGAAAACTAAAACTAAAATTTTTTTAAAGTTTTTTTTTAATTTAATGTTTGATGTCTATATTCTCTCAATCCACGACTGCTTTTAGAACCAACGTGTAAATCATGTATCTATGATCTATTTTTATTTTTTATAGAGATTAAAATATAGGCCTCGTAGTCTAATGGCTAAGACGTCTAACTTCTGAGCAGTATTCTACCTAATAGAAATAGAGCATCTTTCTTTCTTGACTTTTTTTTATTTCAATTGATACTTTTCAGTGGTTTCTGAGTTACAATAGTGTTCAGTATTCTATCTAATAGAAATACTGCTTCTTTCTTTTTTGAGTCTCTTGTTTTATTCTAAGTGGCACTTTTCAGTGGCTTTTGTGTTCCAAATATTGATGGTTTCTGAGTTACAGATAGTGATTTTTCAGTATTCTATGTAATAGAAGTATCGCTTCATTCTTTTTTGACTCTCATTTTAATTATAACTAGTCGGCTACCCGTCGCTCCGCTCCGGAAGCCTCCCTTATGTAACGGAAAATAATTTTTTATTTATTAAAACACACACACACAGACACACACAAATTACATCAAGGAAACTAAAACTAAAATTTTTTAAAAGCTTTTTTTTAATTTAATTTTTGATGTCTATATTCTCTCAATCTACGACTGCTTTTAGAACCACCTTGTAAATCATATATCTACGATATATTTTTATTTTTTACAGAGATTTGAATGTAGGCCTAGTGGTCTAATAGCTAAGACGTCTAACTTCTGAGCAGTATTCTACCTAATACAAATAGTGCATCTTTCTTTCTTGACTATCTTTTTTTTTTTTTATTCCTATTGATACTTTTCAGTGGTTTTCGAGTTAGAAATAGTGATGGTTTGTGAGTTACAAATAGTGATTTTTCAGTATTCTACCTAATGAAATACTGCTTCTTATTTCTTGACTATTTTTTTTTT
>JAFIDM010000006.1:54725785-54746349 GCA_023159025.1 Thereuonema tuberculata
ACCTATGCGTTAAAAAATAAAAACTTTGAAAAATAAGGGACACCCTAATATATATATATGCTGCATATGATAACAATAAAGAAAATAATTTTCAAAACTGCAGCTGTTTTCAATAAACAACAACAACATAATGAAGAAAAAGAATAATTAAAAGTATGGCTTCTTTAAATAGTAGCTACACAAATATTAATAATATAAAAGATTCTTAGCTTTTCCTAAACTATATACTTCAGCAATTTTCCTTACCATCTGGATATGTGTGATCAAATTCTGGTCCTGTTCCTTTGACTTGTGTTGAGCCACTTCCTTTGCTCCAATCAAAATTATCTTTGATATATTCTTGAAACCATTCACATGACTCTTCTTCGAAAGTACAGTTCAGTTCTGCAAATTGATTTTGATAAAATGATATTGAAAACTAGTTGAAATTATCGTAAAATCATTCTGTTACAAAAAAAAGCAAATGCCAATAAAGAAATATGTTTTCTGGCATGTTGGTAATGTACTATATTAAATTTAAACTTCTCTACTGTGTTAGCATTGTTTTTTTAATTTTGTATACAATTGTTTTGTTTATCTGATTTGCATATATCTGTTCTATGTGAGACAAAATTCATTCTAAATGCATCTAACATATAGAGGAACTTAAGTGTTTCATTTTCACTAGTTTTAATCGTGAATTATTACAGTATCCTGCGAATATATCTACAAATTACTATTAATTTAGTACTTAAAACATCTAGAGTACTGAAATATGTGCATTAAAATTTATTTTAAAATGCTACTGCAGATGGTTTGTTTCAATAGAGTTATCTACATCTGTTGTAATTCCCAGAATATATAAGAATTTTTTGGTTTGTACACATTAAGCTGTAATTGTTAATAAATACCAAATAAATAAATGGATAAATGTAGGAATTTGCTTTACTTACTGTTTTGATCGATCAATATTTCCGAGGCGCAATTATGGAACGTTACATTGGTGATGCCAACGTTAAGGTGAGTTTTAAAAGGAGCTGAAGAATTAACAGCAGCTACAAAGCGAAGCTATAGCAAGAAAAACAAAACAATAACGAAAATATAGTCGTTAATATTTTAAGTATGAATCAATTCGTAACATGCAATTAATTAAAGGTCGACATTATTGTTACTACTCCCATATTTAAAGTAATATAATAAAAAGGTTGATATTCACCCGATGGCCTGCTGATATTGCTCCCAAATGAACAAATTGTTGCTTCCATTTTGTTCCAGATGAGAGTCTTACAATGAAAACATCCATTCCATTTCGATGTTTTAAATAGAGATCAAGACTCGCTATTAAATTAAATATAATATATAATAATAATAATAATATATGATAGATTAAAACCTTTCAATATGAATAAAGCTTTTCTTTTTTTCATTTGTCAATTTTTATTGATTTTTATCGAAATTAGAAATTATTATTAACATAAAATGTTGATTCAAATTGTAAATGGCGTTTGTGATTGAATTTCAGAATTCTGAGAAAACTGTATATATACCGTATTCAGTTATTTATATAGATTATGTATATTAATTTCTTAATTTCATTTAAAAGAGAAAAAAATTATGTTAATTAAGAGTAGATACACAAGAATTTTCATTTCCTCATTGGCAAATCTATACAATAGCTACTTTACTCTTGGAGAGTGTCAGTAGACAGTATTACAATTGGGTTTTAAAAGACACTAGGTGGCAATGTATGATTTTAATAATTTTAGAGATTTAAAAACCAATATTCAGAAGAATAAAATTTTAATTTCAAGAACAATATCATTTTTCATTGCATATTAATATTTTGGCAAGTTTACTGGAAAGGAAAAGTTATCAAAACTTACCATCATTATTTTCCAAATAATAAAAAAATTCCAATTTGCATCCATGGCCTTTTGCAGCTATTTCTGAGGACTCCAAAATTGCAAGATTATTCGCAAAATCGCCTGACAGAACAATGAGAAATAAATGGTAAATGAACAATGGTAAAAAAAAAGTGTTGACATTTTGAACAAGTTTTTACGTTTTAATTATTTTAAAGAAAAATATAATTTAATTAAAATTCTAGATATAATTTACTGTAAATAGAATCAGGAGGTCCCTTCATTTGTGTGCATTTGGCTTCTGTAAACTGAAAAGAAATAGCTTTTACTATAATTAATAAATAACGAATAAACGCAATGTAGAAAAGATTTCTTGAGCATTGGGAGAGAAAGAGATGCTTCCGTTGAAAACACTCAAAATATACATCATTACCGAATAACATCTCCATCTTTCAACAACTATCTAGAAATTAATCTGAGATATGAAACAAAGCCCCAAGAATATGAATAATAGTTCAAAACCCAAGAATTGAGCTTTTCTTCACTAGCATGGATCGTTTCAAGATAGTTAACTCTTGACAACTAGTTGAGAAAAATTTTGTCCATATATTTTTATCATCAGTTGCAATTTTTAAATCAACAAATTATGCAATTACCACAGGAAAACTAATAAAAAAGAATAGGTCCAATAACATTCTATATGTAAATCTACAATTGGTAGTTTAAGATAGATCCTGCTAACACCCATTAAATTGCGATCAAGAAAAGTAATTAAAACTCAAAATGTTCCAAAATCACTTGATGTTTGATATAATATTCTTTATATAAATTTTGTTACTACATTGCGCAAATGAAAATGAATGTGCTAGATCAAGAACTTATTATTACCTGGTGGGAAATGCTCTATCGTCATAAATGATGCTTCCTGTTCAGAAGCAGTGTTCTGCTTTAAACCTGTATTTGAAATTTCGCTTAGAATCCATCTGTATTTTCCATAGCTATGATCCTCCCATCCACAGGCGTCATCAACGAAATAACATGTACCTGAATAAAATATTTTCAATTAAGTAACTTGTATTTCTGTTGATGACTATGAATATGAAGCAAACATTTTATATATGTTACCAAAAAAATGTATATTTTCTCAAGAAAGAACAAACGAATGTTTATTTTTAAGATCATTAAAGACGTGCACTAGGATAATATTGCAGAAACAGGGTTTAAGAGCTAGAAATATCAGCGGTAAACGAGTTACCTGAAACATGTCCTGTAATTCAAAAGCATAGTTAAGTCTTTTGGGAAGCAGAAAAGATCATAACAAGTATCTTTCCTCCTCTTCCCTTAATTCGATCTTTGAAACCTGGCAACTACGATTTGGAACTCAATCATCCCACCACGAAAAAAATGAATCAGTTTTATTTCAAAAATTTCATTTAAAATTTGCTTCGGATTTCTCATTATTTGCGTGGTCACTAGCAAAGTAATTGTACTTTTGGTTTGTTTTTTTCCTGTTCTGTCACAAGAAAGGTCTAATGGCAAATCAGCAATGTAGCTTGCTGTATTTTTACCGTACTTCTTGGAACAGACACTGAGGTGGTTTTCCGATGCGTTCCTCAAAAAATCATTATGGTATGGTTTCAAACATGAAGAGAAAGAGGAGAGGAATCAGACAAGCACAGGAAAGGAACGAGACATCCATGCCTGTTCTGTGTGACAGTTTCAGACATATCAGCCTCGTAGCATCCGCTTTGACCACAAGGCTGCGTCTGAACGGCTTTTAGTAATTATGCGTTTTTAATTTTCTTTTACTGTTTATATTAAAGCAATTTCACTTTCTCATTTTAAGTCTTTTAGTCACGTTTCAAAACTTTAATTATTTAGAATATAACTATAGCTATGTGTATTGTAGTTAGTGTTGGTTTAGTTGACTTACCACAATTCATCTCATCTGAGTCATCTTCACAATCTTTTTCAAAATTGCACCTTTTCTCTGCCCCAATGCAGTCTCCAGATTTGCATTCAAATTGCGTGTCTTGATCGCAGTTACTTTGTGTTGGAGGCGTTGTACTGGGTATTGTATCTGAAATAAATAATTGAAAAACTTTTTAGAAAAATATACACAAAATGAATCATATACACTTGAACTTTTAAACAGAAGTAAATAAATGAAATATTTACTTACTCAGCATTTTAAGTATTCGTAATCTGATAAAATTGTATTCTAATTTTGAATTATCCTTAATACTTAGAACAATATTACTTTCTATTTACAATTCAATGCAATGTTCTTGAAAACGGTTTTCCAATGTTAATATTTCATACCATTATCTACTTGACAGTTGCCATCAAAAGAAATGTCATCCAGTGCTATGCCTCCCATACCCGATGTGCCACCAATGAAAGCAGCTTCAATTACAACCTGAAATAATATAATGAATTGAGAAATCAGATATTATGTTAATTATTTAATATCTTGTTGTAAATTTTTAATCATTATATCAAAAGAAATTTAGAAAATGAATAAAATAGGAATTAAAAGTATATACTCAATAGTTACATAACTAATCATGTTTATTCTCAATATTCCTAGTTTATATGTGAAGGTCAATTAGCACTAATGAAAAAGTTTTAGTTTTAAAGTTCAAGTTTGTCATTTAATAAATGAAAGACACTACATGCAAAATAAGTGATTTTTTAACGTGCCAGTATAATTAGGCTGTTTTTATCATTGAAAGAGTCTACTACATTTATAAGAACTTATAATATTTAGTATTAATTAAGGTGACCAGACGTCCCGATTTTGGCGGGACAGTCCCGATTTTTAACAATTTGTCCCGCGTCCCGCGGCGTTTTAAAAAAGTCTCGATTTTTTTTTGGTTGTTGAACTGGAGATTCCGTTTTTATTTTATTTTTTTGGTTGTTTAACTGGAGATTCCTTTTTTTTTTTATTTTTGGTTGTTGAACTGGAGATTCCGTTTTTTTTTTACCCCCCCCCCCCCCCGGCCAATGGTGTCCCGCTTTACCAATATTAAAATATGGTCAACTTATATTAATGCAAGTGAAATGTATTACTTTGTATCAAGAGGTTACGCTAAAGCTGCTCAACTCTATCTACTATCAATCTATGAAGTGGTTTTTGCAAAATATAAATCTTCTTTAAGAGATATTAATTTTCATTTCTTTGTATCTTTGTACAACCTCTCTATATACACGATATTTCGTTCAGACTTACTTCTGGATTTCTTCAGGCATAATACGAGGACCAGATGTATTATAAATAATTTTAACTGTATCAATAGTTAATTCATTGCAAGTACACAATTATTCATTGGAGTGTTTTAAAAAAGTGTTACGTAATAAGGCAAAATTCGCAAATATTGTTTATATCATATAATCTGTTTTATTTTGTATTGTTACATTGTTATGAAATTCAAAATTAATGTATTAACGATGTTTATCTTTTACGGTGACTATTACGCCTGAAGAAGTTCAGAAATAGGTCTGAACGAAATATCATGTATATAAAGAGATTGTACAAAGAAATAAAGATTAAAAGCAGCAGTGGAAATGGTACCTCCAGAAACTAAACTAAAAAAGCAAAATACACATTAAAAATAAAGTAAAGGAAATTCTTGTGCTGCCCTCCGGCAGCCTCTAAGAATTTTCGATGCGCATAATAAACAAAGAAATAAGCGCCTAAAATATGTAAACACATTAAAAGGGTGAGACCGTGTTCACAAGTAACATCCCAAAACAGCTGTTTCTCGCTAAATTGGCGATCATCAGTTGGGAGTAGTTACTGTGAACACCTTGGTCTCAATACAGAGGTGGTAATAATTTAAAGTAGCAGTGGAAATGGTACCTCCAGAACCATTTTTGGGATGTTACTTGTGAACACGGTCTCACCCTTTTAAAATAAAGATTAATATGATTTAATAAGAAGTGAAGCTTGTTGAATCCTTTACAGATATTTGAAATTATGACTATAAAACGACTGTGCAAAGATAAACTTATAATCTATGACAATGGTTCAAGATAAAAAATATGTAAAAAATGTGAGAGATTGAATAAAACCCAGCGAGATTTTGAAACCTTCAGGCTAATCTGAAGAGTTATTTCCATAAGATATGCTTGAGAATTATCATTGTAACTTTATTTTCAACCCTATATAGCAATGTAAATTTAAGCTAAAATTTATTGGCTTTAAAATGGAATTCTGCATTATATCTTATTGACGTAAATAAAGTACATATTTAACTTATTCTTTGCTTAATAAATAAGACAGAAAAACTTTAATACTCCCAGTAATCTTCTTCTTACATTGCAATATTTCGAATGGCCTAATCGGCCTTTCTTCTTCAAGCATTACATATTAAATTGGGAAAATAAAAACCATCTCCTTTTCTTCCCAAAACTAAAAATAAAATAAAATAAAATAAATAACATACAATCAAGAAATTTGGAATTCTAAACAAATAAACGTGAACTGCTTTTTATTTGCTTAGAATTTCAAATTTCTTGATTGTATGTTATTTATTTTATTTTATTTTATGTTATGCTATTTTTAGTTTTGGGAAGAAAAGGAGATAGTTTTTCTTTTCCCAATTTAAGATGTAACGCTTGAAGAAGAAAGGTCGATTAGACCATTCGAAATATTGCAATGTAAGAAGATTAGTGGAAGTATTAAAGAATTTTATAATGTTGCTTTATTTGTGAAGAAGACAGAAAACATAAAAAAAAAACATAATTCTGCCGTAAACTTAAATTGTATTTAAAAAAACTTAACTTTATAGCCGAATCTTTATTTAAAAAATTACAACAATTCTAAATAACAAATCATATTTGTTAGTTTCGCCATACATCGATTCAAACATCATATTTTCCATAGGAATTTTTACTTTTTATTTGTATTTTGCAATAATTCACAATGTAAAACAAAACTTATTCATTAAATCGTGGAATTAGGAAACAATAACATCACTTCATCAAATTATATCAAATACTTAAATCAGAACAAATTTTACTCGAAAAACAAAAAGAAACTCCGTACCTGAAAACTTTGTGATTCGCTGAAGTGAATCATATCTCGGATAAAGTATCTTCCAACCTGATCAGTTCTTCTCCAATAGAGGTTTTCCTTTAAACTACCAGAACTGTTAGTAAATATTTTCAAATTCATTCCTTCTTTTCCATACATAAAATAGTTGAATCTCATCTGAAAAACAGGAGGAACCAACTTTTCATTTCAGAGAGTGGTTACAACGATCATTCCTACAAAACCATGCTTTCGTTTTTTGTGCTTAAGTTATTATGTAATTTAGGAAATTTCATGCTAAAGAAATGGTTTATAACTCCCTTACCTTACATTCGGCAGATTCTTTTAGATAAGGTCCAGTTAAACGATATGTTTTTGTTTTGCCAAGGGCTTGATTCATCTTCCTGATTACAAACTTTCCTTTAAAGCAATAAGGAATGTATTAGCACAGTAAAACATTGCAATATTAAAAATTAAGAAAAATATTGAATTTATTTGTTATAGTAGTTATAATTATTTAGTGCCGTGCTGGCGTGGTCGTGCGGTCTCGGCGGCGGCCAGCCGTGGCGTCCAATGCTCCAGTTCCTGGGTTCGAATCCCGGTAGTGGCATGGGTGTTTCACTTTCCTTTCTTCTGTGTTGTCCGTTTCTTCCCTTGGGGTTGGCGCCCCCTTGCGGTATCTAGCCTAAACTCCTCTGGTAGGAGAGCGTCCATACTCAGTATTGGGTGTTACGGGCGATATAACATAACATAACAATTATTTAGTTACATGTAAAGATAAATAAATAGCTATGGAACCATAGCAATATTTTCACCTTACAAAATGAAATACCTGTCAATAGTTTAAGAAAATAAAATAAAATGGTTTATTCAGTCAGAAAGTAGTAATAAACTCTCCAATTGTAGATTTGCTACATTCTAATATCCCAACTCCATTACCAAATATAAATTGAAATCACAGCACTATTAGCTGAACTTAGTTCTCGAACCTTTCGAAAAACATGGATATAAAAACTCATGTTCAATTACTAAAATTTAATGAGAGCTAGGTATTAAGGTTAAACTTTAAATATATTTGATTTAAATCAATGTATTATTTTTGAATTACTAAAGGACATCATATTTTGCTCCTTAATTAAAAGTGGCCCAAAAGATGACCTAATATATATTACAATTTGATAAGACGTATTGCGTATAAAATATCATATAAATTGTACAATACCTTAACGTGTGTTCTTCATATTATAAGGGTCCTTTTAAGCCACCACACATATAAAAATAAATAAAAGTTAAAAATAAAGTTATTTACAATAAAATTCACTATCGGTTTCTCCGGCTCATTAATTTTGCTCACTTTGGTTTAAGATTTGATTCCATCGCTACTTAATGTGAGGTTTGCTTAGTTAAGGAACATTATACATGTCAATGTACCACCTGACGAAGTAGAAAAAATTAATGAGCCCGAGAAACCGCTAGTGAATTTTATTGTAAATAACTTTATTTTTAACCTTTTTTGTATGATGGCTTAAAAGGGCCCTTAATTATTTTTAATGATACAACTTAAAAAATACGAAAAGTGAAAATTTTAATAGAGACGAAGGAGCCTCAGTAGATCCAAATACCATTATGTTAATAAAGGTATTTTTAAATATTGATGTTAAAAAAATAGCAACATTTGATGTATTAAATTATTAATAATATATTTTAATTGAATAATTAAAATTGATGCTATTTTTCACAATTGATATTCATTTGAGTTAGCGTACCTTTGTAAAAAACAATTGCCTTTGTTGACATTTCAAACTGTGTAATGTTCATATTCCCATTCTTTGTTTATTATTTTATTCTAATCATTGTATTCTGGCTTGATAAAGAGAAGATGTACGCTTCTCGAAAATTTGCTGCTTTCAATATTTAAATAAATTTATTTAAATATTTAAATACTTGTGTGATGTGTTGAAGATTTTATTTTTTTGTCTAACAAACTTGAGGTGGAAGAAAGATTATTGAAAAATGTGGTATAATTTGTAGTTGTTGGATTATTTTTGTGCATTTTAAATAAGTTGTCTCTTTGATCTATTTATTTATTGCTGCTTGTTTAGTTTAATAGGATCCTTTTGGGGGCTTTTTTTATTTATTGCTTTAATGAATTTTACTGTGTTAATCTCTTTGCTTTAATGTTTTATAAAATCTATTTTGGTCTGTTACTTTGTCGTTTACAATTTCTATTATTATTTTACTTACATTTTCATTTAATTTAACTGCATATATGCTCTACGTAATGCTGTTCCATTTTCTCCAAAGTGTCCAGTTTTTCTACGTTATCCTTTATTTCAACAATGTCTAGCAATACATTTTTTATCTGATAATTTTACTCTGATGTTTCTTTAATTACACATCATTAGATACTTTTCCATTGCTTTTCTTCTAACAAAACTGCTTTTCGTAACTGTACTAGTTTTGTCCTGCAAACAATCAAGACAAAAGCCGTACTTACATTTCTGGCACTTCACTTCTGGTTTCAGAAGTTCATTTATACATTTTGCACAAATAGACATTTTTATTTTTTGGTACATAATTGTTGCTCATTGATAGTTTTTTTCCGATAGATGCATTTTTATTTGTTTATATTATCTTCCTTTTATTAGATTATTTTGCTTCGTTCAAGTTGAACTTTATTTACACAGTTACAAATCCACGATAGAAGAAGGTGTCGTACCTCTCTGCTCACAGAATATCAGCAAATTTCACAAAACGTAGATGAGAAAGGACAATTCACTTTTAGGAAGGATTATTAAAGATATCTTCAGTGCTCGATCATGGAAATGCTTTTTCTAAAAGATGTTTTGGATTTCCATAAATTACTTTATCTTACTATATAATATATTGACAACTATTTGATTGAAAATTGCATAGGACCCTGCACACAAGAGAAATAACCACACTGGATTCATATCTACTTGAAATTTGGGAGGTAACTGAAATGCTGGAATATCGGACGTTCAAAAATCTTGCTATAAAAGAAATATAAATACGAATATAAAAGAAATTTCTCCATAAATAACTTACTGAGCTCCTCAAGGATTTTAACATTGATGAATATGATATTTTTAACATGCTATGAC
The DNA here is from genome assembly GCA_023159025.1 of Thereuonema tuberculata. Lineage (NCBI taxonomy): Eukaryota > Metazoa > Arthropoda > Chilopoda > Scutigeromorpha > Scutigeridae > Thereuonema > Thereuonema tuberculata. Next base: position 54,735,787 of record JAFIDM010000006.1, read on the forward strand.
TTGAAACATTATTGACATAGTATTAAGGCAAAACCTACAAATGAAATTGCATAGTAACAGTTCTCTGAAGAAATAATAACATTGTTATTACCATCTGTGTTTCCTAAAGTGTGGTCCCTTGGTGGTGAAAACCATTCCTTTGTGCTTGTTGTTATGATCCACTTGTAATCGTAAGTACTATCATCATTAGTTGATTGAATCCAATCACCAAAATTATCGTTTTCAAAATCATACAATTTTCGATCCACTAAATGATAAATAAAGACATAGGAAATTTAAAATTAGAAATTGTTGTGAATTTTCAAACATGAAATCCAAGACTATCTTTTTCACCATGTATCAAGTTAGTACTATAGTTATAGGTTACTATTAATTTGTCCAGTTTTAATGATTTAATTCATCATTGTTTGATAAAAAGAATGGTAGAAATGATATTTTTCTAAATAGAAACTTTATACAAATTAATAAGTAAGGTAAGGAATTCATACGAACCACAATAACTCTCATCACTTCCATCTCCACAATCATCAATTAAATCACAAATACGAGAAGAGTCAACGCAAGCTGAATTATTACATTTAAAATAGGATTCTGGACATTTCTCAACTTTAGCTAAAAAAGAAAAATAGTCTCTGTAAGAGCGTGAATTTTATTCAGAAGCAGCTGAAGACGAACTACAAATGAGTGATTGAGATTCACACATAATGGTGTCAAATATTGGCTTTCAGTACTACAATTAAATAAAAAAAAAGTGCAGATGGGAGAAATTCTCAATAAAATTGATCGCATTGATGAAAAATCTAGCACTTCCTAATTTGACTACAAAAGTGAAGTTTTATCCAATCTTAAGATTCACAGGAACAAAAACATTATTCCAAAGTTGTAATAAGTTTTATATGCAGCTGAAATGACTGCATTCTGACCCATACAAATTAAAAATAGATTTTGAAACGGGTGATCTCAACTGAATCTCTGCAATAATTACACATTGTATATAATATGAATAATAAATTTAACGTGCTGTGAAAGTAACTATAAACAAACCATAACAAAAATAAAAATAGCACCTGAATGAGCCCCAGATATGTTCTTGCCTTTCTGAGTCTTTATCGGGGAAGGCGAATTGGGCTGATGAGTCCCTAGAAGGACGAAACGGCCGTTCCCAATTCCTTCCAATAAATTGATTCAGAAAGGCAATTTAATTTATTCAGGTGCTGTTTTTATTCTTGTTATGGTTTGTTTAAAATTTCACATAATGTTTAGAAAATCACATTTTACCTTCCCCCACCTCCCAAAGAAAGTGAATATTCATTAAAACACTTTTGATAACAATTTAGCAATATTGTAATTTTAGTATTTAAAATTGGTTAGAATTTGTTTAAAATTGTTAGAAGCATAATTAGCCAGCAGAATTTTAATACTTTAGTAAATGCATAGAATGTCTGTTTTATGGATTTCAAAATAGAAAAATTTAGTAGTACTTTACTCACAAGGATAACTACAATGTTGAAGACTTATGTCATCCAAGGCAACAATTATTTCTGGAGAGTTAGGACTAGCAGAAACCTCAAATTTAATCTAGGAAAAAATATGAAATATTAAAGTGTTTAAGCTACATTTCGTTGATATATTATTTTGGTGTTTACAGAAAGTGGAAAATTGATGAGTCAGAAAGAGAAAAAAAGTGTTCATTTCTTATCTTACACGTTTTGTACAATGATATCATACTAGTCATATAATTCTAATATTTAAAAAAGCCTTTTACTTACTCTGAAATGGGATCTTATTCTTCCCACAGGTAATGTTACTCGTTGCCAAGTTAAGTCAGAAGGTTCATTTGCCCAAATTATTATATCAGGATGGTTTTCTGTCATTAAACTAACTTTTAATATGTTTTCGGAAGTTCCTAAAATATAAATAATTGTTTTATGAAATATAATGGTAGTAAAACATATCTTCCTGAAGCTTTGCTATCATATAAAAAAAGTTATTGCTTAAATTTCTATATTTTTTTATTCATATTATTGTTTTAAATAAAAATAAATGATAATTATTGATTAAATATTGTAAAAAAAATCCTTATTATAAAATTTGAAAAATAATTAATCCTTGATATTATTACTGATTTATTAATTTCCTAACATGTTTGTACATGTTTTCAGATTACAAAAAAAAAATACAATAAATATAATACATGTTTTCTATCTAAACAGTGCTATGCCAACATTAAATTTTAAACTTATTATTTACATATTATACTTAAAGTTAGTTCCTAATAAATAAAAACACATCAAGAAATGTGTTAGTATCAGGAATTCCATCTTTTCTAACAAGAAATCCTTATGATTTGTTTTTAATTAACAAAACTTCTTTTATTTTTAATTGAAATTTGCTTAAACCTTGTTTTTTAAAAGTTTGATATTTTCGAATTCTCATACATCGTTCCGATTATTAATTAAATGATCAGAAGTTGTTGAATTGCTGGTTTGCTTATGTTTGAAACCCCACAGGAGCAATTTTATTCTTTGCAAAAATTATTATTCAAAAGAATTCGCATGGAAGTGGGCATATCGTAAATTGGTTGTTTGTGGTAACTTATTCTGAAACATATTATCCTTCATCAATTTGTTTATTTTAGACTATTGGTCTTAATCACCACCATTAGCATCCTAAATATTACTGGCAGTAGTCATGTGGTTGTTCAGTTCTTATGTTTTAAGTATTACAGGTAGTAGTTATGTGATTACTAGTTCTTATGTTTTAAATATTACAGACAGTAATCATGTGGTTGCTGAGTTTTTATGTTTAAATATTACAGACAGTAATCATGCGGTTGCTGAGTTCTTATGTTTTAAATATTACAGGCAGTAGTCATGCGGTTGCTGAGTTCGTATGTTTTAAATATTACAGAATGCGGTTGTTGAGTTGTTTTGTTTTAAATATTACAGGCAGAAGTCATGCGGTTGCTGAGTTCTTATATTTTATCCACTATTGAATATTGGACATTAAAAATAAAATAATGATCCCAACCAAAGCTATATATGCTAAAGATTCGTGTGTCATCTAATGTTGATATTACTGTTGTAAACCATTTCTTTTCTCTTTTTTTACTTTATTGCTTACATACAGACCAATTTTCTTTTTTAAAAATATTGATCTTAAATATTTGCTAAAATCATGCATATTTATTTTCTGAAGAGAAAAATAGACTTTAAATAATTTGGATATATCATCTGTGTTTCTCAGATCCATGCTACTGCCAGTGGTTTCAATTGCTCATTTAGTGAACAAAGTCATTGTAATCATTTCTCCAAAAAACTTGAACTATAACGGTAGCTTATCTTGCCCCTATTCATATAATGAACAAGTATAATCTAAAGGATAGTGTTGCAGAACAGTTGAAATTGGATAATAAGATCATTCACATTTCTTCTGATACCATATGGTTTTCCAACACTGTCAAACAGAATGAATGAAGACCTAAACTGCAAATTTCAAATAAAGGGTGTAGATTTGGATTTTCCTTATTGTCCCATTGTACCAGATTAAAAGACTTAGTTTTCGTTTCTTCCAAGTCTTTCAATAAACTTATCAAAAATATATCAATATATCGTGTGATTCATAAAGTATTGGAAAGTACTGGTGGTTTTCACTGCCCCATATCTTTTAAACTACTGCTTATAAAAATCTGAAACCTTTCATATAAAATCGTCAAACATATAAGAGTATATTTTCATGTTCTTATTTATTTATTATTATTATTGAAATTCATTTTATTTGCGTTCAAACACCCCCCAATATATCGAAATTATTATCCAAAAAAATTATTCGACTGTCTCCCAAAAAAGTCATTTGTTAGAATGCATTTTAAAAAAATACAGGTTTTTTTTTTTAATTAAACAAAGGAATTAATGACAAAAGGCTTTAGATTAAATTTTCCTAATTAGGTTTCTGTATCATTTGAATATTGGATCCAGATTTTTAGAGTTTAAACAACATCACAACAGATATTGGGGATGTTTGAACGCAAATAAAATGAATTTCAATAATATGGAATAAATAATAACATGAAAATATAACGCTTTTACGTTTGACGATTTTATATAAAAAGTTTCAGATTTTTATGAGTAGTAGTTTAAAAGATATGGGGTGGTGAAAACCACCAGTACTTTCCAGTACTTTACGAATCACTCGGTATATAATTTCAAAATCTTAATAAAGTATTGTAATATAAGACCTAAAAAGATCTCAAAGCAAATTCTCCAGCTTTTTCCTATATTTAGCCTTCTGAACAAGGGGGTAACAAAAATCTGCACAGATGGGGCTCATTTATCTGTAAGAAATATCAAAAACAAGATTGCAAGAATACAATCACCGAATGGTTATAAACAGCAAATGAAAGTAAATAAATTATTAAGTAAAATTCCGTACCGTTCATAGGAAAGGGAGACTGATACATTTCAACTTTGGTTAAATTTTAATCTGTTGGTTACAAACTGTTCACATATAACTGAAATGTTTGATTTTCTAATTAAAATAAAATGTTAATATATTCTTTGATACAGATGAAATTTATAGCAAAATATACAAACCATCTCTCTCGAAGTATATCATATTCCAAAATATTAAATGGCAGTCAGGGCTTGAATTTTGCACTCTAGGACTAAGAAGAATAGCCTTTTTACTTGGTTGAGGCACATCCTTGGAATTGTTGAAATTGACGTATAAAAAATGACCTATAAATGAAAAGAAAAAGTAAAGTAAAATTAGAAAATTTAAATTTATTTTAGTTCTTCAAACGAACTGTGTTGAAAACACATTCATAAATTTTAATTATTATAGACAAAAAAAATTCAATTTATTTCTTAAATCCCTTTGTGGAAGGATATTTGACCAGTTACAACTATTTTCGGAAATTATTCAGTCATTTCATCTTTGGCATAGGTTTCATTTTTCCGAAAAAAAGTCCACCTATCTATTTAATGTGTATTAAGATTGTTCGTTCCAATTCGTGCAACTCCTTATCCAGAAGCTCATTAGATTTCATACACGATTGAATCTGTAGCTGGTTTGGACGTCTGTCTCCTTCGCTCAGCCATCGATCAGCTGAGCTTCCTAGTCGCAAAAATATTGGTTAACATTTAAGCTTATAAGATCATTTGCATGTTCGAATGTAGAATTTTATTGCAGTTTGGGGATGTAAAGGTTAAAGGATCCCCTTTTGGAGAGTTGAGTAAAGACTATGGACGATTTTTTACCACAGGGATGAAGTCGAAATTAGTAGAAGTTCAGCGCCTACTTGTCATTAACGGTAAAAACATATCTATTTTACAGAGCAACTTAACTATAAAATATGTCTATCTAAACTGTAGGGTCCACCTAAAACTCCACTAGCCCACCTATACTACTGGACCCAAAGTATAGAAAGATTGCATTACATTGTGCATTGTATATGCCAAAATGTGCAACCTGTGCATTGAATACATCAAAGTTATCATCTTAGCTGTATGATCATGTTCTTAAAAAAACAAAAACAATGTATTATAAACCTCAGATCATTGGTGTAATGTTCTGTTTTCGCTTTTCATTTGTGTATTTGTTCATCGTCTGCTAATAGCACGCTGTTAAACATTGCTTTTCTTTTGAGATTTATATTAACTGATAATTGTGATAAAGCTCACCTTCGTTATTTTTATTTTTTTTTAAATAACTAAACTCTAAGAAGAAAAAAAAGAAGTAATTACCAGAATTTTCTTTTCCTGTCGTGTGATCAAATGGAATCTTTACACTTAGTTTCTTGTCATCTGATTTACTTTTTTCCCAAGAAATTAAGCCAATGTTAGTATAGTCACAGAAACCTTCCTCGAAAGTACAGTTGCCACAATTCTGTTCATCAGAAGCATTAGGACACTGTGCTGTAAAATCGCAGACCTCAGAATCTGGAACTGATGTATTTCCATTTGAACATGGAAATTCCAAATCTGAAAGAAAATGAACAAATATTTCAGTTTTCCAATAGAAAACAATTTCTTGGAATGTTTAACGATTTTTTTAAGACTTAAAGGAAATGGCTTCTAATACAGGCTGGTCGAAAAACAACTCCGTAGTTTTTAATGAAATTTATTTGATAATAGTTTGAAACAGAAATAACTTATTTGTAACATATACTGTATTATCAAAGTACAATCACAAGTTTGATGACATGTTAGTATAATTCAACGTCTGCAGCATTTATAGCTCTATAGAGATCAAAACGGAATTCCACCTCAGATCAGAATCAGGTAAGCATATCCATAGGAATTGCTTCTTCGGTTGCTTTTATTTTATGGCGCAGGTAAGGGACTGGATGTTTTCATGACACAAACAGTCTTTTATGTAGCCCCAAAAGAAGAAATCAATTGGAATCAAATCGAGACTGCACAGTGGTCAATAAAAGAGACCTCTTCTGCCTACCCATTTTGCTGGAATCAGTTGTTGAACACAGTCCTCACAATCGCTGTATAATGTGGCAGAGCTCCATCCTGTTGGAAAATGAAACCCACCACACTCTTAGCCTGGGGAAACACAAAGTTTCTTCATGCAGAGGAAACATTGCCTCATCAGAAAAAAAACACGCTCTGGAGATAGTATATCCAGGGTTTGCCATACTCATACCATTTGCTCTTGGAAAAAAAGGCCCATCATTCATGCTGCCGCACCAGACATTGACTTTCGGACGAACTCCACAGTTCCTACGGATTTCTGATCCCCACACCCTACAATTAGGGCGATTCGCAACTTCATGCAGAGGAAACATTGCCTCATCAGAAAAAAAATACGCTCTGGAGATAGTTGTCATGTTCAGCAATGAGATCTAAAATGGTGTTCACAAACTGAATGGATGTGATGAACAAGCCGCAGTTTAGAAGCAGGAAATTTCAATCTTGTGCACAACGTCATGCACAGTGCTTTTACGAATATTTATTTTAATACTCACACTACGAACTGAACGCTTCGGACTACGCCGGAAAGAAAGTCGAATTCATTACACGTTTTCCGCACTTGTTGTAACCCTAACTGGTGAATGTTTTTATTTCCAAGAACTGTTGATGCCTTTTAGGGATGTTTTTGTCATTCGGGGCATTCTGACCTTACTCTCGCCTGAAGTTCACTAACTTCGTTTCTTCGAACCAGGGCTTTCCCTTGTGGCGTTGCCATTACTGCAGCATGGCGCTACCTGGTGGACAACATTTGAAATTCAACTTGAATATGTAGCTTCAACGAATATGCTCAAAACGCCATCGTATGGTGGTCCACAGAGAAAATCCTTGTGGTAGAAACCCTGGAGTTCTTTTTCGGACACCCTGTATAATCTTTCCCCATTTATTTCTAAAATGTATGTATGACCTAAAACACCTTATACTAATAGGCATTTATACAATAGATTACTTCAAATGCTAAGAACAAAAATTTAAAATATACCTTTGCAACTTCCATTGTGAAACTGAATATCGTCCAGAGCAAATAATCCTCCTGATCCTCCTGATGCAATGAATGTTAATTTTATCTAAGAATGAAAAGTAATTTTATTTTTACTAATGAAAAAGTAATTTGAATTTTGTTTCGTTAACATCACAACACAATTAAAAATCTGCTGTATTGATTTTCACTAAATATTACAAACTAGTTATTAAGAATGATAGACTTTTAATTAATTGAAAAGATTTTATAACACTTTTACTATTTCGGACAACCCTAATATACGCAATGAAAATCCGATGTAGTGTAACTTTCAATTGAACTATTGAGACCTAGGGAAAACTCTTGGAACTATTAAAGGTAATTTTTAAGTGAAATAAGTTTTCTGTTAATGTTGACGCTTCTGTATTATTTACAAAAGAGTGAATGTTCGATTTCCCCTTAGGACTGTCCGATTGTGATTAGATATTAAAGTTTATAAGGTTTCTGTTACTTTAACGCAAGATCAACATTACAGAGATATATGAATATAATGTTTTGAAATTGCACTTCTGAAAACAATCCTTCATTAAACACTTATTTTCATAAATACTCTGATATTACTAAAACCTTAATTTTGAGAATTCAATACAAAAGTCTTGATTAACATCATCGTTCAGAAAATGATAAGGAACATACAGTTATGACAGAGTTATTGAAACACAAATTAGCATATTGAAACTCTGCAACAATTCTATCCACAATGTGACCCTATTAGATGCTTTACACGCTCTCGAAAACTTGCCTCAAAACGCGCTCAAAGACTTGCCACTTCCCGTTGGTCGTATCGCTTTACATGGGAAGAACTTCATGTGGCAAGTCTCGTTTTGCTTTCGTTGAGGTCACGATTAAAACTGCCGGTCGCCTAATAAGATGGCCGACAAACAAGATAATTTTGCAGCTTCGTTTTGCTAATAATTCTCATTTCATTTCACAGCAGAGATAAAGAAAATGGAAACAAGATCCCAGACAAAGAGAATGGTGGTGAAGGAAGATGAGGATTGAAATCATGAATAAAGAATATCCAGATTCCAGCGTGAAGTTAACAATGTCGTAAGTTTTAAATAATTTTTACTCACAACCAAGAGCGTTGGTGTCGACTTGCTTCCAATATTTTCCTGAATTTAGAGCTCGTTGTATTCAGAGCAAGTGGCAGATTTTCGAGCCATTTGCCTCAAAACCGGAAGCGGCTCGAAAAACCTGCCACTTCCTCTAAATACGAGCAGCTCTAAATTCAGGAAACTATTAGAAGCAAGTCGACACCAGCGCTCTTGGCGGCGAGAAAAATGTATTTAAAATTTACTACAGTGTTAACTTCACGCTCATCAATCCATGGCATCATTTCACCACATTCTCTGCCTCTGGTCCTTTTCTTTATCTCTACTGAGAAATGAGTTGAGAATTAATAGCGAAAGTAAGCAGCAAAATCAACTTGTTTGTCGCCGGCATTTTAATCGTGATCTCAACGAGAACAAAACGAGATTTAATGCTCTGACATGTAAAGCGACGCGATTTTCGCTAAGCTGCAACTAGAAAATTGCAGTTTTCGAGCGAGTATAAAGCAGCCATAAGACTTGAAATTCAGTAGGGTTTGAGCAACTGTTCATCTCAATATGGAATCTTATTATTTAATACTAGACGGGTACCGTCACTTCGCTCCGGAACCCTTGCATGTATAGCATTAAAAAAAAAAAAAAAAACTTTTTTTATTTAGCAATTTAATATGGAGATCGGAGAATACACGACTTCCCGGCTCGTTGTGGGCTTCTCCGCTTAACTCAGATGTATTGATCGTTAGCACTCACACGGGGAGTTCCCGCAAAAACACTTCATTTTTGCATATATCTTCCAAACGCGGAAACGTTTGTGAATGATTGATATATCGTTCGATAGAATTTTCAAATACCAACATTTTCTCAATATAATGTTCTCTTCCAACTTTTATACTTTTCTATATTTCGAAAGTCTCAGCGACCTTTCTTTTACGAGCCTTACACCTTAGGGAAAAGAAACATCGTCTTCTTCCCCAAATAATAAAAAATAAACTAACTATTAACAATCATAAATATGGAAAAATTCGTAACAGAACGAAAAAACGTGACATGCACCCTATATTATTACAATAAAACGTGCCATGCTCATTCAAAAATAAATAAATAAATAAATAATTCAAAAATAAAAAAAAATCCTTTTTCTTGAAATAAAATAATAAATTGTCCTTTTAGTCCAAAATCTTATGTCTCAATTGAAGAAAATAAATTGTCTTTTCATTTAAAACCAATGTCCAAATCGAAAAATAAATATTGGCTACGAAATTCCATCCTCAAACAAAATCATGTGCATGTCACGTTTTTTCGTTCTGTTACGAATTTTTCCATATTTATGATTGTTAATAGTTAATTTATTTTTTATTATTTGGGGAAGAAGACGATGTTTCTTTTCCCTAAGGTGTAAGGCTCGTAAAAGAAAGGTCGCTGAGACTTTCGAAATATAGCCAAGATGGAGTTCTTTTGTTTTCTCAATAAAGAGTTATGTAAGTTTTTAATGTAGTACTTGGAGTATTTTTGTTAATTTTTTGCTAATTTGAGAATTGAATCTCGGGTGAAGAGGGTTAACGATCAAGAATATGGATTCTCTTCAAAGATAATTTTTCAAAGAACTGGAGTGTTAATGAAGATGGAGTTTCTAAGATAAATTTATTTGAAAACGAATGATTTTGTTTGAGGATGGAATTTCGTAGCCAATATTTATTTTTCGATTTGGACATTGGTTTTAAATGAAAAGACAATTTATTTTCTTCAATTGAGACATAAGATTTTGGACTAAAAGGACAATTTATTATTTTATTTCAAGAAAAAGGACAATTTATTTATTTATTTTTGAATGAGCATGGCACGTTTTATTGTAATAATGTAGGGTGCATGTCACGTTTTTTCGTTCTGTTACGAATTTTTCCATATTTATGATTGTTAATAGTTAATTTATTTTTTATTATTTGGGGAAGAAGACGATGTTTCTTTTGTAGATTTGTATTCGGGAAATAACTTACCTCATGAACTTTCTGAT
>JAFIDM010000006.1:54746359-54761163 GCA_023159025.1 Thereuonema tuberculata
CATGTATTAGATAGCATTAAGTTACAACCGCTATTTATCGTTTACATCTTTTCCCTAAGGTGTAAGGCTCGTAAAAGAAAGGTCGCTGAGACTTTCGAAATATAGCCAAGATGGAGTTCTTTTGTTTTCTCAATAAAGAGTTATGTAAGTTTTTTATACTTTTCGTTTAAATTGAGAAAAATTCAAAATTTGACCCTTTAAAAGGCGTCATCTTGGAAACCAAAAACTTTTTTCGAAAGATTTTTGTAGCATTTTGTTTGTCTTAAAAAGATCTACATTTTATCCATTTACATGACCAATCTATCTCTTACAGTTTGGTCACAAAATTGGAAAAACGTAAAAACGTAAAATTTCAAAAACTCTTTTGAACTTAGAACCAGCAAATAGCATATACTAATACAGACCAACAGCAAATATCGTATGCAATTATAGACGAATACGTTGGATTCCATTCATAGGATAGATACCGCAATTACTGAAAATTACAAAGATAACAAACAGTACCTTAGCTATATATTAAATAATTTTTTTAAACCTGAATGTCCATTCCAGTTTTGCTTATGTTAAATTCTGCCTTGTTCCATTTATTCTTAGATGTTGGTGAGATCGAGCCAAAGAATGGGAGACCGTCATCAATGTTAGCCACTTCTATTTTCCCAAAGTTAGGATCACTGCAGTAGTACCACAGACTAGGTGATAGAATGGAAATTATCATTCATTTTTTGCACATTTATTTACAAATTTAAAAATAAATAATGGCGGCACTAAGTTGTTGTAACTTATTTTCAAATAACTATTCTTATTTATTCTCTGATATTTTTACCTCTTAGATATTTTGTTGAATTTACAAAAAATATGAATTTTTCCAAAATCTTACTAAAAATTAAATTTCACAAAGTGCAAGAAAATTGCTATTTGACTGAGTCAAGTAAAAAGATAAAAAGTTTAATATACTTTTCTTGCTCTAATCCAAGGAAAGAACTATAATCAAAATAATATTAACTCGATTTAAAAGTAACCGTCACATTAGAACTGAACCGTTACATTAGAAATTTCAACACAAAAGGGAAAGTTTTATTTTTACACACTCACCTTAAACAAAGACCGTTTTCTAATTCTGATTTTTGCAAAATGCGTGAATATAAAACAGAAGTAGCTTTAGGTCTGAAATAACTTCCAGAAATGTACGTCATGTAGCCTGAAATTTAAAAGAAAACATTTTAATAAAAACACTCAAGTTTTCAACAAATACAGGTAACCAGCAGTAAACGAAATAATTAAGAAATCAATTTTGTTAGATAAAATTTATTATAAGCATAGTTAAAAAAAGGAATGATTTAAGTTTGATGTCAATTAAAGTGCATTGCTTCCTTAATGTTACTTTGAGGAAATAAGAAAGCTTAAGCTTAAATATTATAACCTATGTACCTGCTGTGCTGTGAAGCGTATGATCAGCTGGTAGCTTACTGAGTACTATGGAATCTGCCGATTCAAATGATGATCCACGTTCCCATTTATTATCGCCCTTTAAGTCATTTTGCCAGAGACACATATCCCGTTCGAAATCGCACGAATCTTAAAAAGAATAAAAGTTGTTATTATTATTCACACTCGTCAAACCCTCGTATTGGAGGCGAAACCGGTTGTGAACTTTGTAACTATATATAGTGTTTTTTAACTAGCCTTGGGTGTTGGCTATCCGCAATTTTTTAATTAACTCTGCGCACACGTAATTCTTATATTTTATTTTAATAAAAGTTATTGTTTATTTATCTCTAACTTAATTTCAACTATTTTCTACGTAAAAGAAAAAGGATAATTTAATACAAAAGGATAATTTATTCCATCTTTCAAGAATGGATAGATTCGCTGTGTGAAGTTATCCACTAGACTACTAAACATTAGAAAAACAAGCAAAAAAATATATATTCCTAGATATCCAGTGCTGTGGGTTGTAATCATAAGAGTGGTTTTCAATTTTTTTGATCTAATTATTCCTCATCAGTAACTTATTAACTGTAACGTCAACATTTGAGATGCAATAAATCTTCTCAGGAAGATAATTAAAGAATTACGACATTATAGAATACACATTTAAGTTATAAAATACGAAACTTTACAAAAATTATGTAAAGGCTGTATGAAAATGTCAAGCTCGTTGGTGTTTGAACATTGTTAGTTGGAATATCCTAAGACACTGAAACATCTAACTTTAGAAGTCAATTAAAATATCAAATAAAATTCAAAACTTTCACTGAACTTCTTTAAAAATTGAGAAATGTACTTGAAACTAAATATATTTCACTGAAAACTGAGAGAAACAGCATTTGGTCTCTCGAATTGTAAATATCAACAAAAAACATTTTTTTAAATAAATGTTTTAATCATTAGTATTTTTCACTGATATATATTTTAAATTTCTCTATTTACCTACAGATTCGCATGGAACGTCTGTAACTTCAAAATCATCGATGCCTACAACCATTGGATTTACTTCAGTCGAAAAACTATTAATTTCAACCTAACAGCAATAAGAGATAGCATAAATAAATTGGTACTGAATAAAAGAAAAACGAAATGTAAATTATAGAAAATAACTAGTGCAGCACTGAACAGAAGTAGTCACAATTTCTGTTTTACGGTAGGTTAAGTTATTACAGATAAATAGCTTCTCTGAAGAATTCATACATAAAAAAATTGGTACATACTAGAAAGTTAGAAATTGTAATAAGTTTATTGGTCATCAACAGTTTTATCAGTTTTTGTTTTGCTTTTTAGTTAATATTTCTTTCTCTGAAATTAGTTGTGAAGAAAATAATTCATTTAAAACTTGAGGCTATTTTAATGCATTTTCAATTGAATGAGGAATTCCCATCAATGAGGCATTGATTGGCAGTCGGCAAAGGGCCAGAAGATTGCCGTCTTTGCTCTAAAATAGAGATAATTTTGTTTCTGTCAAACAATGTAGCAGATTGCAATCCGTGTTTACAGCCAGTTCATATTGAAAAAGTCCAATCTTAAATATACAATTACAATTGTATCTGCTGCATCAAAGTTGGAAGTAACTATAGCTTCCTATTGGGAATCTACTCTGACTATCACTTGAAATTATGTAATTATGGCACATATAACTCACATTTTACAGTCCAAAGGACTTCATTCCAGCGTTCATCTTTAGTTTCTTGCCTTATTAAGATTACTTACCCAAAATTAATCCCAAAAACTTTCGCAAAAAATTAAGCAATTGCTAAATTTAAATTTGATAAATTTGTTAGAGAGTTGAAGTAATATTCAGCAATAATTATAAGAAATTTATTTAACTTGATTCCGTAATTTTTCTTCTTTATTTAAGTAAAGATTTCTCTTTATTTTGAGGCGCTAATAAGGCTCAGCAGATTATAAGGCCCAAACACTGATTTTCGTATTTCCGTCAGTATTTTTGGTAGTGATTCTCCCCATCTGGTAGCAGTCCTGGTCTGCCGTGTAGACATGTAGACAGAAGCCTCTGAACAGCATTGTGTGAGTAGCAGCTCGAGCTAAAGAAGTGCGTAAGGAAAGTTCTGTTCTATTTTTCTAATTTTTCTTTGGAATTCTGGCTTGTTGTTTCACTATTCATGAAGAAACATTATCCAATGATATTTATAGCTTTCAGTGTATCAATTCAATGATATATTCATGGGACTGTAATCAGTTTTGACGGAAAACAGAATGTGGGACAACCTCAAATAAGCACGTGGTCGTTGCAGAAAACAAGGCAACGACCATATATAAATCTGCATTTTGCGGAACGATACAAGTTAAATAAAGTTTCATTTTAAATTGTTGAAAAAAGCTTCTGTTTTTCTAATTTTCTTAATAATGTTACAGGTAATTTTTTTAAGTTCAATTTTCAAAACAAATTTTGATATTTTTTTATTTTTACTTTTCTTATAAGTTATATCTTATTAATAAAATATTTTTTCAGATTGAGTTGTACAAGGCAAAAGTGATTTTCTTCATATGATCTAATTATTCTCGTTTGAGATGGATTTTAGGTATAATTCTACTAAGGGCCTTATTACATCCTAGTGCAGAAAATAAGGCCCACTTACGAATGTTGTGTAATTTCTCTCTGTATCAGTAACATGATTGGATTAATTGCATAGAGGACTTATCAAAGAGCATTTTTTATTTGAAAGTTCTTCCCCTACTGATATTAAAGAAAGTAGAGACCACATTTTTTGCAGGTGATCTTATTCCCATCCCTTATCTTGCATGCATAAATAGGGCTTACAAGCCCTAATAAATATTTAATCAATTAAAAAATTAAAAATTTCTTTCTTGCTAATGTTGTGATTAAAAACTCTATTCCAACCTGAATTAAAATTACATTTTAAAATCTTCACCATTTATCAAAATATTACGTACATAGTTTAGTTCTGAAGGAGTAGTGATATTTACTCGATATTTCGGTCCGGTGTCTCAGGCCGAAAATATACATCTCCTGAAGAAGGCCCGAGTCACCGGACCGAAATATCGAGTAAATCTCACCCCGGAGTGGGAAAATCACGCAAACAAGGATCTATCCAGTATTAAGTACATATTCGTTTATAAAGAAATGAAGGAATTATTGACTTACCCGCCACGGCTTCATGGATTCAACTGAAAAAGTGAGAGGAATCCATCTCTCTCCAAAATAATCTTGAATCTCGGATTTAATTTTATCTCCAACTGAAATCGTTAGTTTTGCTTTTTTGTCTTTCTTAAAAAACCATAATTTCACACATGAATTATCTGTGGGTTCATAAGACGGCGAAAAAAGTTTACTTTCTGCAGGATAACTATTGCTCTTATTCATATATAAATATCCACCTATAAAAAATAAAATATTTTCACTTTTGTTATAGTAATAAATAACTGAGTATTTTTTCCCCACAGTGAAACGACAGATGATTGTATAAAAATTCTACTACAGAGATCAGTTCCAAATATTTGAAAAATGATTTCTTTACTTCCATTAATTAAGTTATGAAAAGCTTCTTACACGTTTATTCTTGAAATACTTGGTATTAAATGTTTTATCTACAATTGAAAATCTTATTTTACGACTATAAAAGAAATTCAGTTCCTTACTTGAATGATTATGTTTATTCATTTTATTACGCCATTTTATGTAAGTGATAAAGAATGAATATTACGAAATTTATTAGTGAGAATTACATACCATGGTACATGTAAGTGAGAATGTATACTATGGTATAAATGAATAAGACCAAAGTCAAAACAAGGTAGGGATAGTGATTAGTAAGCCAGTGCTTCGCAACGGCTTCTGAGTCACCTTTACTTTAGAATAGACTGCGCCGGGGTGGTCTAGAAAATGCTCGCGCGAGTCTATTTGCGACACCATGCTATCTTACGCATCCCTTTTATATGCAATAATTGTCATTCTTAACTCAAACCTTGTTAATACACTGAATTCCTAATAATGATTTAGAAAAAAAAAATTGCCCATGAGGGGATCGAACCCACGACCTTCGCGTTATTAGCACGACGCTCTAACCAACTGAGCTAACAGGCCACCTACAACTGAGCTAACAGAAGCCGCTGCGAAGCATTGTGGGATATGTGTCCACAGATAGACAAACCGGGGATGTAAGATATCTTTCAGAAGCCTAAAAATCAGATAAAGTGCTTGTAAGAGTAATTGTTCATATTGTTTAAGATAAAATCTGCGATAATCAAGACACATTTGGCAGTGGTAACCATTAGTTTAGCCAAGATTAACTAAATAATGTTTGTCATCACAATAAAAAACATACACGCACATCAGTAATAATACACTGAGCTGCTTTTAGTGTTTTGGATACCGGGAATCCAGTACAGCTGTTTCTGGTTTCCTAACCATCATCAGCTGGATTCGCCCGATATCCAAAATACTACAAACAGCTCAGTGTATTCTTATTGATGTTTACAAATGTTTTTAACGTGTGTGAAATAAAATTATTAAATTGATAAAATGCCAATTTCAATGTACAATTTCAAGATAAAAAAGTTTAATTTATAAAAAGTTAAAATATTTAGAATGAAGCTTTCGGGCTCCTGTGCGGTAGCCCCTCATCAACATTCAACCCAAAATGTTGATGAGGGGCTGCACAAAGGAGCCCGAAAGCTTCATGCTAAATATTTTAACTTTTTGTAAATTAAAATATTTTATCTTGAAACTGCGTGTTGGCATTTTATCATTTTATGTTTTTTATTGTGATGTCGTTATGATTCCGCAAGTTAAATTCATTGTTATAAATATTGTTTGTGTTTTACAAATTTGAATCCTAGCAATATTTCACTTTTCAAATGGGAAAGAGCAATGCAGGCAAAGGCAGAGATTTTTTTCAAAAGCGTTATAGGATTGTGTTTCATCGGGGAATTAAAATTTAAGTGGATGGATATTAGTAGAGTTTCTGGCATTAAAAAAAAAATTGTCATTGTTTAATGGTATGTTAAACATAAGAGTTGCAGATGCTGTAGATGATATTTATTTATAGAAATCGTGAGGGTTAGAATGTTTGTGGTGGGAGGGAGTTAAGAGAAAAGTTATTTTAAATCTTCACAAAACCTTACCGAGTAACCTTGCTTTTTTAAAAACCTTCATTGCTTAAATATCGACAAATACCCTAAAATTTCTTCAAACATCATGGAATTTATTAGTGAAAATATATATAATGGGATATATGAATTTGTCTCATATGTAGTATATAATACATGGCTCGTTATGGAAGTCATGGCAACAATTTTTTTTATTTGCCAAATATGCGGCACCACCCCAATTCCAGAATACACGTTTGAAAGCTTGTTGGATGTTCTTTCTTATTGGCACTAATAACGTAATCTGGGTCAGTGGAGGAACGTTATGGGAAAAAGTGCAAAATACATATTTGGAAATCATCGCTTCATAAGGCAATGCAGTGTAGCCAAGGAAGAAAAAGAAACACAGGAATGCTCAATAACATTGCTAACACCCCCAAAGTAATCTCCAAGTTCGTCCACCGTACGTTGCCAGCGTTTGGAAAGGCGGAGAATACTATCGGCTGCATGTGAATAATTTTGGACCTCTTACCTAAACGCCGTCAAAATTTCATCTTTTTCGTAAGCGTTTCCCACGTAGCTGCAGCTTGAGTTTTGGAATCAAATCAAAGTCGGATTGACTTAGGTCTGGCGAATACGCAGGGTGTACCAAGACTTCCCACCACCATTGACGTAACAAAGCCTGTGAAGGAGCTGCTGTGTGACATGTGCCGTTATTCTGAAGAATGATGGCGTTGGACAGCAGTTCCCAAACGCTGGCAACGTACGGTGTACAGTCTTGAAGATTACTTCAAAAGGTGTTACCAATGTGTATTGATCATTCCTGTGTTCCTTTTTCTTCTTTGGCTACACTGCATTGCCTTATTAAACGATGATGTTTTCCACTTGCTCTCATGACGTTCCTCGACTGATCCAGACCACGTTAGTGGTGCCAATCAGAAGCACATCCAACAAGCTTTCAAACGTTTATTCTGAAATTGGAGTGGTTCGGCATATTTGGCAGATAAAAAATTGTCGTCATGACTTCCATAGCAGCCACAAATAATCACCTAATATTGTTCATAGCAACATTGATAATATAATTGATCTTCTATGAAGACGAAACTCTTATAGCATGTGAACATTTGAGTAGAAATAGTCTACAGACCTTTAAAATAATAATAGTGACAACAAAATTGCAGGTTATTAACATTATATATCGTAGTAAATGAATAGAAATGATTAAATCTAATTCGAACGAGAAAAAGAAACATATTTACCTGATTCATAATTTGTAGTATGATCCAAAGGCATTTTGTAACGGTCCACTCCTATGACTGGAGTATGCATCCATTGATCATAATTCCCTTCACTATTGATGAAGCCACACCATTCCCCATTGTCAAAGGAACAGATCTCTGAAAATTAAATTAAATAAGACTTCTTGAAACTTAAGGCATCGAAATCTCTTAAGGCTGCTTCACGTGTTCTCGAAAACTCGTCTCAAACCGGCAAGTGGCTCGAAAAAGTCTCAACTGCTCGAAAAATCAGCCACTTGCTCTAAATACAACAAGTTCTAAATTAAGGCAAATATTAAAAGCAAGTCGACATCAGCACCATTGGCATTCAGAACCAATTTATTTAAAAACTACAAACAGTGTTAAATTCACTCTGAAATCTGAATATTCTTTGCTCATGGTTTCAATCCACGGCTTCATTCACAACCTTCTCTTCCTCCGGGATCTTTTATCCCTATTTCTTTATTTCTCTGTGAAATGAGTTGGGAATTAACAGCAAAACAAAGCTGCAAAATCAACTTGTTTGTTGCTTCGCCGACCAATATTTTTAATCGCGATCTAAACGAGAGCAAAACGCGATTTGCCGCTTGCATATGTAAAGCGTCGGCATCTTGCCTAACTTGCAACTGATAAACGGCAAGTTTTGGAGAGCGTCTAAAGCAGCCTTATACTCAACAAAAAACTATGGTTCTTGACTTTTTTTCCTTCGAGTTATTTGTATTTAGTCAACTCACTTTGATAAGGACAATGTCCAAAATCTACAGTAATGTCATCCAGTCCAATTACTGCGTTGCCTCCACCCGACGGAGATGTCACTGAGAAAATTATCTGAAAAGAGAGTTATAATCGCTATAAAATTTAAGTTAAATTTAATCATTGTTAAGATTTCTATGAAATTAAATTTCTACTGTATAAAATTTAATCATTTGTAAATTACTTGTCAAACTGCATTTAATAATCCGCGAAAAACATTTTTAGACTATGATTACAAATATTTTCCTCCCTTATGCCCAACTGACTAAGGAACTTTCGCACTTACGACCAGAATTTTACGGCAGGGGATCGAACCCTTCACATCCAACCCGCAGCCAAACGTGCTTACCACTCGGTTACCTGGTCCACAGAATTTTCAAAGTATCAAATAAATCGAACATTTTCAAAAAATAAAAAAATGCCAATATTCTTTCAATATCTTTTGTATAGAAAAACTTGAACTTATCTAGAACACGTATAAACTGTAAATAAGCCTAATATGTACAATATATTTACAGTCCGTAACGCCAATGTTAGTTCCCTGTGCAGTTTTTCAACACTACTGTATTTAGATATTGTCTCCTAGAACTAGAAATGTCGTTGACTTTGACCAATTTCCGGCGGGGATACCCCGCTCTCTATTCTCTTGGCAACAGTCGTAACTGGTGTTGGCAACAAAAGAGCTTTAGTAGCAAGTATATTTGCTTGAGAATATTTACTCAAGTTACATCTATATAAATAATATTTAATGTATATTACGTAGATTCAAAATAAGTTTAAAAGTTTAGCTGTTCATTTCTTAAATTATATGAGTTTTAAACAAACGTAGAGAAGATATTCAAATTGCGCAGCAGATGATAGGAAACAAGATGATAGGATGACAGGCTTGCTTCGGAAATAGCCTTAGCATCAATATCGCTTAAGAGATTTCACAAAAAGGAAGCTGCGCATTTTGGTCACTCTTTTAGATCAGGTATCGGCCTAAATACAAAAGCAATCTACTAAATGACAACATTTATTTTATTTATCTGATAAATTACAAAATATATTTTTTTTCTGGATTCTTCTTCTTTTTTCATTGACAACGGTCAACTTTGGACCACGAGCTAGTCCTACCTGACAACGTCAGGGTGGGGCTAGGAAATTGAAGAAGGGGGACGAGATTCACATCTCGTTCAGAAATAACCCTAAGATAGTAAGTTGCAGGGAGAAACGGACGAAACACAAAATAAGAAAGAAACCGCCATGCCCACGCCAGAATTCGAACCTAGGATTCGAACTGACTAAGGACTTTCGCACTTATGACCAGAATTTTTAAGATTAGATCAGTATATCCCACAGGGGCCACTATGGCTCATCGGGGCGTTGAAGGTAAGGCTTCAACGTTTCAGTGACCAGGACTGAGATGAGACCGGGTGGTCAGCCCGACTCTCGCCCGTCTATATCCCCGGGAAAGAAACCCGGTACCCATTCTACAGAGGGCTGGGTGGATCCTAGCGGAACGGCCATGGCGGAACAGCTTTTCCGGATTCATAATTTGTTAAAAACATAATTACCAAGAAATGGTGAATTTTAGCAATTGTTTCTTACTAATTAAAATTGTTATAGGATTACAACACCTAAGACTTAGCTAGAGATATAACCTACCTTTTCTGCTGCTGAAGCATATAGTTCTACCTGAGCCATTTTCCAAACGGGACCTTGACCACTTGTACGGATCCATAAGACATCTTCATAGTGACTGTTATTCAACAACACCTGAAATCTTCAAATGTGGAAAACCCATCAACAAAGTAAAAACAACCATAACCTCATAAATTATATGTTTTTTTCTTTGTTGATACTTTCTTCCCAGTGTTATTTTTTTTTCTTTTTTGATGGAAAACTCGTGCTTAAGTTACAATACGTAGCGCAATATATTTTTAGAAAATCTAGAATTTTATGCATTAATTATGAAACACTACCCAAAGTCAAATACTTCAGAAATTTTTCCAAGATAGAAAAGGAAATCTCTCCATCAATATCTTAAATACAACAAATATAGATATATACACACACAGTAATTCAATCCGAAGATTGATTGAAAGTTCACGGACCCTAGTGACCCCCGAAGGGCGACCCCTAGGAGCAACCGTAACTTATTCTAGGGAACAGATACTGGAGTGGTTTCCCGTTGCCTTCTCCACGACGCCATTACGGAATGACGAAATATAGATATTTGTTCCATATTTATCTAGAGATATGTTCCTATTTTTCTATGCGGTTTGAAGATATGCATCAATTCTGGAAACTACATTAGAAGACCATGGAATACAATACAATGTTTACGGAATGTTGAATCGTATTTGAATTGCATATTCTATACTGAAAACAACAGAGGATTATCATGATTCTGGAAAGATTTAACCATTCATGATAATTTGGAAGACATCTTAAGCAAATGATAATGGATATGTTGGAATATTGTAGGAGCCTTGTAGTTATAGACCTTATTTCCTATCTAAAATAAACACACAATAAAAATACCAGTAATTGCCGATGTGAAGGATATAATCCAAAACAGCCATAAACCAAAACGGTCTATAGTTAAAAGAAACAGAAAATTTTGAAGTAGTACAATAAATGTATTTACATGGTAAACCGCTGACATTTTAACTAGAGATGGGCAAAGTCGTTCTTTTTACTGAACTAGTTCAAAGAACTAGTTCAAATGAACTAAGTCGTTCTTTTTACCTTAACAACCAAAAAAAAAAGATTTTCAAATACTTTTACAACCAAAAAATAAAATAAAAAAGGTTCTCAAATACTTAATATAAAACGAAATAAACCAATTCCAATAGCCAATAGTGGAGTGGTAAAAGAACGAACTAGTTCATTTGAACTAGGTCGTTCGTGAACTATAGTTCTTTTCATGAACTAGTTCATTTGAACTAGGTCGTTCATTGAACTAGTTCTTTTATACGAACTAGTTCAATGAACTAGTTCGTTCACGAACTACCCATCCCTAATTTTAACTATTCTTAATCATTCCGTATGCATCAAGACCAACGAGTCAGTGTTTACTTTCGTTTCTTAAAACTGATGCGTCAGTAAAACATAATTGGATTCTCAGCTAAAATCTTTCCTGGCCGCAATAAACTCTGTAATTTCTGTTGTGATTGTTGATGTCAATGTACTTATTACGACCCCTTCAGTATAACATCTAACTACAGTGTGGTTTCATTTATTGATCGCTAACATAGAAAATATATAAAAATGGCTATACATTTACTTTAGCTTAAAGAAATGTAAACGATAATAAATTGCTTGTGTTTCAGTTTTTATAATACCAGTAATTTATAATTACATATTATATACAGATATTTAAACAGATTGCAGACGATAGACCTATTGCGAATCCCAATAACTGTAATAGTTCAAACTAGTTGAATTCAAAAAGAAAGCTACATTTTTAATAGGAGAAAAAATAAGATTTCATTCTTCTTTTCACTGTGGAATCAGCTTTTACTAAAGAGTTTTTATTAAAGCTAGTAATAAATCTAAAAATATATTTATTAGTAGGAACCTCTGCCTCTGGTAACTAGTTGTGTATTCTTAGAAAAAATAGTACCAGGGAGCCTCTTTCGCGAAAGGTTTATTATTAATATTAGTATTAGTAGTATTTTGGGAGAACAGAGGAAGGAAAGAGCAAAGGAAATCTGCAATGACTTCTTTTGACCTTTGCCAATTGTTCTAAGTTCAAGATTCCTGATGTCTGCACAAGACTAGTATCTTGAAACTGATAAGACTTTTTTTTTTCAAGTAAATAACGAGACAAGGCGTTCAAAGATTACGGAAAAAGTACCGGGGACTGACTACACCTCTGCTGGCACCTCGCTGTCCTTAGGCATAATCCTTTAGCTAATCCTTCTCTATTTCTTTTTATTATTCTAGCTATTTTGTTTATATTAATAAATACATTTTTCATTTAATAAATTGCTAAAAAATTGAAATCCTAATTCAACTTACTCGTCTTTGTAGAAACCATTTAAATAATACCAGAACTTTAGACAGTAATAGCCATTGCTTGGGAATGAGGGACTTCGTAGCCTAACGTAGTTCAAGGAGCTGTGATATTCTATTCGGTGAACAAGATATTTACCTAGCATAGAGACAAAGAAAACATAAGGTATAAGGAATAAAGTTAATGTCAATGTATAATAGTTCTTGATGCTTCATAAAAAGTTTTCAATTTAAAGAAATTTATCAGAAATTAACTGAAAATATGAACTTCGTAGAAATTGAAACAAATATAAACAATGTATTAATAATATACCATAACTGGAGTTTTTGAAAATCATTTCGAATAGAAACGCCTAAATAAGAGTCAATATTCCTCTACTACATACACTTTTGTTTACACTTTTTTTAAGCAAGATCATTTTAATACCGTATAGGAATGAATGAACTTATGAAATTGATTAAATAATAAGTAAAAATGGCATGCTTCATATTAATATTAGGTTTTTGAATATTTTTTTTTCATGAACTATGGCTGTTCCGTCATATTTGCTCTTTTGTGAGATAAAAATTCAGGCAGCCCTTGTTTTACGTTGGTAAAATCCTACGTAAATCGAGTCGACGTAAACCGAATCCGTTATATCGATGGCTTAGCGCAAAAGTAGCGAATATCCAGTAAACACAAAATTAGGGTTTTGTGGCGAATAGGTATCTTGAAGAGCCTTCTTGTAGGGCAAAACTAGCAAATCTTTCAAAATGGCATATTTCCTATGATTTTAGGACCTAAACTAGCAAAAAAGTACTCATTTCCCCCACTAATTCAGCTTTTTCTCAAAACTTGCATCTTGGATATTCGCTACTTTTGCGCTAAGCCATCGATATAATGTAAACAGGGTGGATGCGTTCCACACATCCAAAAATATATTGTTTTTATTTAATTAAAGCATATTAATATAAGTTTTTACATCTATAATTAACGTAAAATATTTGAGTATTTACATAGGCGTACAAAATTAATATAAAATAATAAATAATAACTTAATTATTGCGTGAATACAGAATACTTTCTTTTACAAGTCATGGGCACGTTTCTTTTTAAAAACACTTATTACGATTCATTGTCCTACGTATTTATCACAGCATTCACAGGCAATCAACGCGGGATATTAAATGTGATGCCGTTAACCGTTTATGGCTGCTGGAAAATTAATTTTTCCTTTTTCCTATTTTTAATTTTTTTTAAATATATTTCTCCTTACTTTAGCCTACATTCTAAACCGGCGTAAATCTGAATCGTCGTTAATTGAACCATCGTAAAACGAGGGTAGTCTGTACAGTGTATCTATTCCGCTCACTTGCTGCAGCAGCAGGTAGGGGAGGTGTTGCTGCAGGGATAACGGAGTAAAAAAAAAAACATAAAAAAAACATCGAATTCACATTCTCAACTAAGATAAAGCCGTAATTCGGTTCCCTTCCATTTTCTTAAGTGTTCAAAGGTGAAAAGTATTCATATACTACTGTGTACACTCGAGTATTTTGACAGCTTTTCAGTTCAATGACTGTAGGACCATTTTTTATAAATAGATCTGTTTTGGGGGGATTTTTTTTTTTTGTTTTTTGTTTTTTTGTCTTTTTTTGTCTCTTGAAATTTCTTATTTCTAGCCTTGATTCGTTATTAAATTTTAAAATATAATTTCAGACAGACTAATGTTGTTTGTTTTTAACAAATTCTTAATATATTTCATTTTGAAAACCTAGCAGGACTGTAATTTTAAATTTAGAAATAAATAAATAAAAAAAAAAAAAAAAATACAGACTGTTTGGACCTTCCCAAGTCTCATCAGTTTGATTCGCCCGGTACTCATAACTCAGTGGGATCCAAAGAAACATACACAAAGGACAAGCATGAACAAAATAATGGCCCTTCAATTAAAAAAACATCAAAATATAAATTAAGAATAAAAAGGGCAGCAAATTAATCCCCGCTAGCAGACCGCTTAGCTTGGAAAGGATTAATTTTTAAAATAAACATATATATAATGACAAAAGTTTAACGTGCATAAGAGTTAGTAACAAACAATAAAGATAATAATTTCTCAATTATATTATATTTTAGCTTTAGCTGGCATTGTCACAGCTGGAAATAACTGAAAAAAAACTTTAATATATAAATATTTTCTTATGAAAAGAGTAAGAAACATCTGAAACTGCACA
>JAFIDM010000006.1:54761263-54771411 GCA_023159025.1 Thereuonema tuberculata
ATTAAATGCCTTTCGAGCCGAGCTCAATGCTGGCCGAGGTAATTTTGCTGTGATGGTTACAGCGTTTTTGCTTTAGTTGTTTGCTCTCGACCGGGTCCCACTTTCCTAACGGCGAGGCTGGATCATAGGTATCGACGCATTCTGAGTTCCATTATCAAAGCTAAATCTGGCTGATGAGTCCTAATAAGGACGAAATAGCTATCCCAGATTGCTTTTGATAATGACTCAATGCGTTAAAAGCAAACAATTCTTACGTATTTGTGCAGTTTCAGATGTTTCTTACTCTTTTCATATTACATTTATGCACGTTAAACCTTCTTTATTATTAAATATTTTCTTGGTATAAAAAAAATCTTACCTAAATAATTCGCTTTCGTATGGTCGTATTTTAATTCATAACCGCCCATATATTCACCATATTTGTGGATAATCCAAGTATCACGGGAAGTCTTCTCATTCGTCCACTGACATGTATTACCACTTTCAAAGTTGCACGAAAAATCTAGATCTGAGTATAAAATAAATGAATTCGTTTTAACTCATTAACAAATCAAAGATTCTCAAAATAAAACAATGATGTTGCAAAAAAAAAAAAGGTTTTTCAAAATAGTTTTTCAATTCAATTTAATTCATTGCTACTTACATATCCCAATGAATTAAAATATATATTTTAAATATATACGCATGTAAAAACAGTTGGAACCTTGACGACCCAAGGGAGATTCCTTCGAGAAGATAAGAGGATGTCAAGAGTCTAACAATTACCAAATGGAGATACAACACAAAATCAAGCAATAGAAAAAGAAGATAAAATACACAAAAGAGAAAAGTACGAAAGTTTTAGGAACTGGGGATAGGAATTCACATTTTATGTACATGCAGATTTAGCGATAAAAGAAACAAGAGGAAAGCAGGGATAGATATTGAATATTCAACTGAGGAAGACAGAAACAGAGAAGGAAGATGTGTAGAAGGATTGAGAAAAGGATTCGAGTCGGAATTTCAATGATTGCAATAGAACTGAGATGTTAAGTAAAATTGAAGCATAAAAGTCATTTTTAATTTTGTTTTTTGAATTGATTAAGTAGGACATTCACGAAAATCGTTTGGAATTTCATTCCATTGTTGAGCAGACGGTAACTAACTGCTCTTTTTTGATAGTTTCATTAGTCTTCGGAACTGACAGTGGGCGGATAATAGCTCTCAAATCACAGGAATCGAAGTGTGGTGTCGGTGATTGGTGGAGTACAGGAATTAAAAAGACATATTTTAATTAATTAATAATTAATGATTAATCTTTAATTAATTATTTCATAAATGAAGACCACTAATTGTAATTTTTATAAATGTGTGGGAAAGAAATGATTTGTATGTTGGTCAAAGAGATATAGTGCATTAAAGCCTTGGTTTTTTTATAAATCTTAAACAAGTTTTTATAATGTTTGTAACATGTTTTAATAAAATTTAGAAGGGTTGCCCAATACGACAGCTCCATAGCAGAAATGAGAATGAATAAGATTGTCCAATATACGTTTAGTAGCATTTCAGATGAAAAAATGTTGTTAACCAGAAATATCGAAATTTCTGATGAAATTTTAGATTTTAAAACTGTCTTTGTAGGTAGTCTTTTGGGCATGTTGATTTCAAGAAAGATCTTGGAAATGTAAATTCCTAAGTATTAAAAGGAGGAGGACGTTTTGTATTTGGGAGTCGTTGCAAGGTTTTTTTTAGAACGTGTTTTATTCCTTTGATAGAAGAACTTGTATACTGTTTTGGTTGTATTTTAATGTCAGATCTTATGCTGAAAGCCAAGATTCAAGATTGCATACTGAACGTTGGACATCTTATTTGGGATTTTCTATATTTTTGTTATCAAACTGAAGAGTTTCGTCACTGCTTAGAAAATATACATTTGAAGTTCAAATAAAATCATTTACAAATAACATTGAAATAAGGGGTGGGTGAATGGATCCTTGTAGTAAGCCTTTTGAGATACAATACTTGAAAGAAGAATATTCATTTAAAATAAGCTTAATTTTTTAACTACAATGTCAATATTTATTGAATCAAAGCTTTTTGAAATCAGGAATTATCCTAATATAATTTTATTTGAGGCCATATTCTCTGAAACAAACTCAATTAGATCGATAATTGGCAGTTTCTGTACTTTTTCTTTTTGTGACGCAGTTGAGGTTGGGCAACGAGTTGCTTTGGATATAGTGAGGGAGTTTTGAATGGAAAAGGTCTTTAGTACTTTTGAGAAAGGATTAACACCGGAAATTTGGCATGTAGTTTGCCAGTTCATCAACAACTCTAAGATTTTCATATTGAAACAATTTTAGCTTGTTTAAAGTAGGAGGGACAGACGCCTTCACCTATAGAAATATAAAATATGTTACTGTAGTTCGTCTGTGATTTGTTTAACGAAAGTTGGGTGGATGTTGTCAGATATAGAGGATACTTGTCTGCAAAGAGATATGATAACCTGAGAAATAAGACGAAAATGCACAAGACTAAGAGTTCACTGATCTGTTTTTGGAAATTGTGAAACCGGGAATCCAAGATAGCCTATTCCAGGTTGCATGACCATCATCAGTTGGACCCGCCCAGTATCTTGCATCTCAGAGAACTCATAAACCGTATAAAGAGAACAACGGTTATGTAAACACCACAACGGCCCTCCATATTATTGGTAGATATGATAAAGTGTTTAACTTCATAAGCAGAGGTCGGAGATAGAAAATAGGAAGAAAGTGTTGCTAAAAAAATTGTTGAGTGTTATTTGTATTACTGAGCATTAGGAATATTTGAAGGATTTGAAAGAACTTGTCTTGATGTTCTGATAAACTATGTTAATGTATGATAATAGTATAATACAACATTATCATTATTGAGAAAAAACTAAATAATTACAATTCATTTGGAAAAAATAATAATATGATCTATTAGCGAAATTAATATTATCTAAATTAGCGAAATGGGAGGCTCACGAAATGTTTCTATTGAAAATGAAACATATCAATCTCATCCCAAGAACCCTACAGAGAATCAATGTAACAGATCATATTATTGCTTTTCGCAAATAAATTGTAATCATTTAGTTTTTCCTTAATAATGATAATGTTGTATTTTACTGTTGTCTTGATGTTGTTTTCTGTTTTTTGAATTATTTGCTCCTATAATAATGAAAGGCATTTTTGCTTTTGTGGATGGAGAAAAATTAATGTGTTAACGTTTATTAAGAGATTATTATTGAATAAGTGTTTAAATATTGCAGTTTCGATGTCCTAATTTTAGATTTTATTCATTTTTGTACCATTTTGAGACGTAGTAATTTTGCAGTTGGGGTTTTTCATATATGATTTACAGAATTTTTTTCTTTTGACAGATTAGAGCTAAAAGTGACCATGCTTTCTTATTAACAGATGATTTTGGAAGTTCGAGAAAGAAGGAAAGTGCTTCTACGTGTTTTTAATAAGAATAAAACAATGTGAGGACAGTAAATGGCAATATACTACATGTTCACTGTGTTATCCCTCATTGACAACGCAAAGTTATAATATATAAATATTACTAAACTTTCACTTCAGTTTGAATTGTAAACTGTTTTATTGTACAACTCAAGCTTCTCATTAACCTAGAATGACGACGCAATATTTATTTTTTGCATTGCTGATGTCACAGTGGTGATTGAACCTGCATTCTGTACGAAACTGAAGGCTTCTATAGAAATAGAAGTTTAATAGAACTTGCGGACATTTTTCTACTCAGAGATCTGGTTAGAACTGATGTCACATTGCAAATAGTTACACAGCTCAATTGCACGATGCACTTATTTAAAATTTATACTAATAAGTTTTCGAGTAATTTGAGGTATGAATTTTCAGAATCAGTGCAATGATATTAGTGATACATTACAGTTCTTAATTCAGACTTCCTTATAAAAGAAATTGTCAGTTATCAAACTTTCAATGAAAAAACAATGTTGTGAATTCGTTTTATTACTACATTCCTTCTTTACATTACTATATAATTATGAAATGTTTTAAAGGCTCTGTTGAGGAATTAGCAACTAGCATGGTTAGACTTCGGAAAAATACTAACTTAGAAGAAGAGGGTTGATAAGAGGATTAAGTAATATTTAGTTCTAATGATTTCTCAGTAACTTAATGTCTAATGCAAGATCAATATCTGGTAAATAATTATATTGTCATGAACTCCGTTTGCGCTCAGAGCTGTTTACCATCTGCCCTCCGTTTAGTTCATATTTTTCTCTGACAAAATTTATATATTAAAGTTTTATTAGATTATAGCCTACTATTTATTTTAATTAGATTTGTATAATTAGCAATTTCACTTGTATAATTCATTATAGCTATATTCAATTAAATAACTATCATTTCTTATAACATTTACACTCTTTGATAACATTTACACGATATTTTGAAAATCCTCTAAGATCTTGAAGTCTAATGGATTTCCAATCATCATGCGTCTCCTTAGCACTAACTTAGCGCGGAATGATGCTGTTCTTACTGATCCTCTTTATCGACCCTCTTTCATATATTGTATCCAAGAATTTGAGAAACGTATTTCCTTCTCCTCTTCCTTTCTGATTCGATCCAGACTTATACATTTATGTATGTTGTGGAATTCCGAAACTTTAACTTAGCTTGAATTTCCTTCCCACAAATGTTTTCCCCGATCATTCTTCTTCCACTTCCCACCTTATTCTCTATCCTATTACTTCTCTTTCTCAAAGACAAATGCTGACGCATCAGACCCACCCTTTGACAGTAATTCGTGCAATTATAAGGTCAGTTTCTGGAATTACAGACTAATTCTTTCAGAAAGCATTTGTCATTTTATTCCAATTTTGAATTGAAATTATCAGTTAATTAAGTAAAAATCCTACAAATTACAGAGTTGTAAAAACATTTTGCAATTCCTACCTGTTTGAACACTGGGAGCAACAGTTGGTTCTTCAATGTCTGTAACATTCCAAGAAATAAATAAAATTTTGACTTTATGTAAACTAGTAAAGGAGTTTAACAAAATGCTAAAAATAAACAATTAATAGATATTAAATAAAATTTAGGATAGTCTTTGTTTGTTTGTTTTTTTAAAGAAAGACTATCCTGAATTTTTTTTAATGTTTTTGAGAAATTTTGAAAGACCACGATAATTAAGATACAGTGAAGCTCGTTTGTTTAAATCGCGAATTCGGATATAATGCGATTTGGTCTTGTATCACTTCTATTTTGTAAAAGGTGTATAATTGTCAAATTGCAAAATTTACCATATTTTCGCCTAAAAAGTACTAAAATCGATTGATTTTAAAGAACTGCTCGCGATTTGCTACTTACAATTAATATTTACTGGATAATACCGCTAATCTCTTTATATTTTTCAATTAGAGGAAGCGGTTGCCGGCTGATTACAATTTTAAACTTGCGTTCACACACATTCCTTTGACATAGATCGCCAAAAAAATACCAGAATCGCGGACTTTTTCGTTTAACCAAAATACCGTAATAGAAGAGAAATACTGTATGAAGATTTTGGCTAATAAAACCCATCAAAGTGTTGAAAAGGTAGTGATTTATAATTATTTATAAATACTGTAAAAAATTCTCTCACATCACTCTGAATGATGTAGGTAATCGCGAAATGACCATTTTAAATCGATTTGGAATCGTGTGGGCGATAATAGGGTTCGAGTATACGACATTTAACATCGCGAAGTAAAAAAAGCTCGGGTAGATCGCGATCTTCGAGATCTTGGATCCGAAAGATCGCGATATAACCGAGCTTCACTGTATTATAAACATTGATTTCAATATAAACAACCACGCGATTAAAATATTTAAGATGCTGGTATTTGTAAAACGTAATCTTTGATCGAAACATATTGCTGAAATACATTTCGATGGCTTAGCGCAAAAGTAGCGAATATCCATGCTTAAGCTTATGGATATTCGCTACTTTTGCGCTAAGCCATCGATTTGATTCCTGATGAAATAGTAAACTTCATTTATTTCAGAGATCATTTTATATCAACTTTAAATTGTATAATAGAAATCAGATTATGATTACCTTGACAAGCCGAACTATCTGAGCTTAATATGACGTCATCGACTGCAATGAATATATCTCCGTTTTCTTCTACTGCTTCAATGATGTATCTTACAGAAGTGTAGCCTGGAACCATTCTTTGGGATTTCTGCCATCCTGATGTTTTATTTCTTATAATAACTTTATCCTCAACCTTCTTAATACCTTCAACTCCTGAACTTAATACTCCTAAACTTAAATATCCTGAACCTAAATTCAATAATAAAACATAACAATTATACATTAAATTGAAAGCTTTTGTATCTCTTATTAAATTCCTTTTCTAACTATATAATAATAAGAATTATTTCCCTTTCACATGCATTTCAATTTCCTTCAAATATTATGCATATTTTAAAAGTCACAGTTTCTGATTTCAAAAAGCTTTAATGGTAGCTGCATTACCTGATCCATAGATGAAATACCACAGTTGAATACATTCCAGCTTGTCCAGATATTCACTCACAAGCCGCGATGATTTGTTCTGGGTGAGATTAGAGGAAAAATCCATATACATGTATAGTCCTAAAAATTATGCAAATAAAACGGAGTGTATTAAAATAAAAAGTATTCGTTGATTTTACTAAATTTTAAATTTTATAAATAACAGATCTAATATTTAACTAACCTTCCCCCGACGTGTGATCCATCACAGGTCCTTTCAGCCCCTTTGGATCACTGGTTCTACCAAAGCCTCTGAGCCAACTAATTTCTTCTTTTGCATCAGACACAAACCCACAGTTGGTTTTATCAAAAGAACATAAGTTCCATTTCGAACAAGGACCCATTTCAATATTTATATCATCTATGGCCACTGACGCTTCAGTACCATCTTGAACAGACTCTTTGTAATAAGAGAATTCGAAGACTATCTAATGTAAAAGAATATATAAAATTAAAAAATTAAAAATAAAATATTAAAATGTAAAACAAACAAACAGGGATAACTTTATGTAGATACATAATTTTATATTATTGTAGCTTTTAATTAAAGTTGTAAAGTAACTGTAATATATTAAAAAAAAGAAATACAGAAAAAAACGAAAGTTTCCTTAATTAATATTTATTATTAATGTATAAGGTGGTTATAATTAAGGTTAGCCTATTTAGAGCATCCTGCAGCTGCAACCAATAGTCGCAGAGACACCAAAAGTTGTGCACATACTATTCAAAGGATACGCTCAAGGATTAGAAAAAAAAATATTTATAAATTCGTCCGCTGGAGGGCGCTTTTACATCTATATGAACGGAAAACGAAACAGAATGTTCAAAAACAAATTTATTTCACACAAATAGTATCAGACATTTGAACGAGTTATGTGATATTGCTCAATATGTTTCCCTGACAAATGTGTGTCATTTGCAGACAATGAACTGTATGCTCAACTGCCGGTCGTAGGTGATCACACGTGTTAGTTCGCACATGTAGCGTGATACAGTCTTTAAGTTCTGCTTATGTTGCAATTCCTCCACGATACACCACATCCTTTAGGTATCCCCACAACCAAAAATCGCATGGAGTTAGGTCAGGAGAACGTGGTGGCCAGGCAGTAGGGAACTTGCGACTAAATTACTCGATCTTTGGTAAAGTGTTGACGCAACAAAGTCTGCACGAACCTTCCAATATGAAGAGGTGCACTATCTTGCATAAAGGAGGTTGAATCAAGACACTGTCTTTCCTGCAGCTGGAGTATCACAAAGTTCTGGAGCATATTATGATATCTAGCCGCAGTCACGAAACATGTCTGAGGACCATCAGCAGTAATTTCTTCATAAAAATAAGGACCCAGGATAAAGTTCGATGTGAACCCACACCAGAATGTAAGTTTGGGCGAATGCAGAGGCATTTCCTGGAAAACGTGTGGATTTTTCTTGGCCCATACACGGCAATTTTGAATGTTCACAGTGCCATTCAAATAAAAGTGTGCTTCGTCGCTCCGTAGGAGTCGTTTCTCCTTGTCGCCTGGAAGCAGTTCTTGTATGTGACTGATCTTCTCTGGAAAAAAAATGAATTAAGTTTCTCAGGATCTTTCTAATTGAGCTCCAGTGTAGATCTAATTGTCGTAATGTGGCTAGGGCACTACCTGAACCTGCACAATTCTCCAACGATTGATGTGGCAGCGTCTTCAATCACGTCACCACCGATGCACTTTTGTCCTCTGCCACATTCCACACTTAATGATCCGGTTTCTTCAAATTTCTCATTATTTTTCTCACATCTTGTGGCGATATCGGTCCACCGCGTACTTTTTTAGCTCGACGAAATTCACGAATCACAGCTACAGCATTGCAATGGCTTTCGTAATAAACCTTGACCATCAACGCACGTTCTTGTAAAGTCATCGTCATCGCGGCTGTTGCTAATAACACGTTCTCAGTTCACACTGATTATTTATAGCCCCATGTCGGCTGCGTTCCTGAAGTCTAAGCAGATTGTTTTCTCTTTGCATAAAGATTAACTATGCAATTGTGATGATATTTGGACCACTTTTACAATAAAAAAAAGAAGCGTTACAATTAAAACCGCACTCTGTTGTTATAGTATTCCATGTTTAATGTTTTTCTACAAGTATTTTCATTGTTGTAGCAAAAAGCGCCGTCTAGCGAACGATTTTGTAACTATTTTTATTTTTGCAGAATCCTTCAGCACATCCTTTGAATAGTATGTGTGCAACTTTTGGTATTTCTCCGACTATTAGTGCAGCTACAAGCTGCTCTAAATAGGCCAAATTTAATTATAATCACATCGAACAGGCAAAACTCAAAGCTGCCCCTTCGAGTTTCTCAGAGCAAAGATTTCAATCAATCTTTTGCAATTTAGAAAAAGTATAGAAAATAAGAATAAAATTAACTTATATTACTAAACTATATAAATCCAGACAGTAATGTGGAATTTGAAAAAAGCCAATATATATTTTAGTATCAAAAATTAGGTGCAAAATCATTCAGAGGTTTTTTCACTTATTTAGTGATTGTTTCTACCACTCCCCCCAAAAAATGGGAAAGTTTATACTGTAAAAACCTTGTATGTTATTAATTATTATATATGTAATTGTTAAGAATACTTTCTTGTTTTCTGTATTAACTTTATTACTGTAAAGTTACGTGATAACCTTAATGTAGATAGATAGATATGTTAGTGAAATTAGCGAATTCACGAGTTAGGCAAATTTCTGCACATTTCGTGAACTGCTTCCTCGCTTGTCCATTTCACGGACAGAGCAAAAAATCGTCCAGTTAGTGAATTGGTACGGCTGGAAGCTGCTCAATTCATAAAATTATCAGTTGCTTGGAGAATGATATGCCTTCATTGGAACGTTTAACATTAGCATCGAAAAACTGTTGTAGTACTTTTTTGTATATTAATTTACTTTGTTAAAATTATCAGAAGTTCCACTGGCGACTACATTTTCATTACTGTTATCCTGTTATTAAGCTGTAACTTCTGAACCCTGCACAGAATTCAGTTCATGTTTATTTGGTTATGTGTATTTCGTGTATTATTGATTGTTACTTAATGTTACGATTGCATAATGTCCAACCATTCTAAGATTTTGAATGACTTAATATTTATCTTAATACTATTCTTTTTTATTTTTTATAAGCGTCCAATTAATGAAATGGCCAAGAATTAATACAAATTTTTCTCAGTTTATGAAAGGGCAAGAGAAGAGCTAGTTCACCGAATGGAAGTTTCACCAATCGGATGAAGCATATACATCCATTCTGAAGCATTGAACCTACTAGTTTTCGTTCTTCCTCTGATTTATCAAACCTTAAGCCATGTGTTCGAATTACTTCCTAGCTGCGAAAAACCGGAAAAATTGACCAAATATTTCAAGTTTTTTTGTTTTTATCTTTTTTTTTCAAAAAGTCACTTTATTGAAAAACCAAAAATGAATTGTAAATTATATTTATAATTGTTAACTGATGAATTAGGAAACAATTTTTCATGCTGGCCACTGATATCTGATAAAATTGCCAAATTATGAATATCTTTCGATCACGATTCTGTGCAGCAAATTGTAAAGTTC
>JAFIDM010000006.1:54780708-54791003 GCA_023159025.1 Thereuonema tuberculata
TTCTTGAATGGAATGCTGTGTAGTAATTAAAATCAATATTTTTAAGAGCATATTCATGCTGATATATCCGTTGCTTGAGTTTCTGTTTAGTTTCTCCAATATACTGACAGTGGTTTCGTTTGGAGCACGGAATGGAGTAAATGACCCCTTTCTGTTCCAAAGGAACATGTTGATCCGGGTTCTTGAAATTGCCCCACAATTTTGCCAAGGTATTGTGGCTAGGGGAGGCTAAAGAAATATTATAAGGTTGTAGTAATTTGGATAACACAGGGAATAACATTGCGTGAAGTGGATAGACACGTATTTTTTTATTGTCATTCAGGAGAGTGTTAGCTTTATCTTCCTGATAAAGGTCCCGTGTAAATCGGGTGATTTGTTTGTTTAAGAAATGCGTGGGATAACCATTGGCGTGAAAAATATGTCTTATTTTAAGAACCTCCTGTTAAAGAAGTTCATAACGGCTGGAAATAATAAAGGCTCGTTTGATTGCCATCCTTAGAATGTTTACTTTGTAGGACATGGGGCAGAAGGATTTGAAATTGGTCGTAATTGGAAGGGCTGTGAGTTAACGATAGACGGAAGTTTGTATAGATTGATCACAACAATGAATTAGTATGTCGACGAATGGGATACTATTTGTGTGGGGATCCTCTTCTTCCTTCTTGAATTTAATGTCAGGATGGATGTGGTCGATAATTTGTAGGATGTCATTTTTATGTGAGGTATCCGAATAAAAAATGAGATTATCAACATATCTTGAGTATAATTCGATGGAAAGGTGGTTGTTGTGACAAATTAAAAGAGCTTGGTCTTCGATGAATGACATAACAATTTCAGCAAGAATAGCGGAGGCTGCCAAGCCCATAAAAAGACCCTCTGTTTGTTTATAAACAACCTGTTGAAAAGTAAAAAATTGAATAAGTGGGATGATCTCATTATTAATTTGCAGGGATAGGTAGTTAAAACCGGATTTTGTTTGAAGGTGTAACAGGGCATGAATGGTTAGGATATGAAAGTGAAAAACGCTTCCACATCTAAAGAAAAAAATGAAAAAATGTTCTGGCATTTTAGGTTGCGGATCCTTTTTTATAAAGCTAGGGTTATCCTTAACGGAGTATTGAGAAATAATAGGAATGCTGGCTAACTTTTTATAAATAAGGGACGATAAATTGATTTTTCACAAGCCACTCTCATTGACCGTGAATCCAATGATTACCGACGACGATGTAAGGAATCTTCTTATATCCTTTCTGAACCCAATACATGCAACGATTGTTTATCTGTTCATAGCATTCAAGAATACGGCTTACACCGAAAACTAAAAATAAAAATAAGGTTTAAAAAAAACAAACAAACAAAAAAACCTAAAAACCCTCTCCCCTTACTCCTGCAATGTAATGCTTCTAAAGGATGTCCGGCATGCTCTCGTTCTACCGTAGGCATGATGGGAGTCACTGATGTTATTAAGCTCTTTTAGTTCATTCCTCCCTTAACCAAATGAAGGCTATAGTAATACGGAGTCGAAATTAGTAGTTACTCCCCTTTTTTAAGAACTTTTTAAAGAGCATGAATATGCCGTAGAAAAGAAAAATACAATGTATCATACGGCTGTTCATTGTAATAAGTTTTCACACGCACTTGACTTGGAAAATCCCATTATCCTGGGACGATATGAAAATGAGTATTTAAGAAAGTTCTACGAATCCATAATGATAAAAACATGCAAAAG
Organism: Thereuonema tuberculata; assembly: GCA_023159025.1. Taxonomy (NCBI): domain Eukaryota; kingdom Metazoa; phylum Arthropoda; class Chilopoda; order Scutigeromorpha; family Scutigeridae; genus Thereuonema; species Thereuonema tuberculata. Next base: position 54,782,438 of record JAFIDM010000006.1, read on the forward strand.
TTATAATAGGAAATTATCCACTAACAACGTGCTTGACTACGGAATTTAAGTTAAGTTGATTCCTAAAAACTAAGGTCATAGCGTTAATACTCCGTAATTAGCAGGCTACGGATAGAAAATTCTAATACCCAACACTAGAGGGAGACTTAAACGATATTACCCATATCACTAAGGGAAACATTTTTTTGACGACTCCTGCAGGAGGTAAACGTGTTTTTAATTTTTTCTTTTTTATTCAGAGACTTGAAAAAGGTCCCCAAATAAAGGTGGGGGACCAAATATGTACGTCTAGATTTTAAATGTAAATAGGTTTTTACTAAATAAGTGCTATATTGGTGGCAATATTTTATTAGAATTTTTTAGCACGTTAACATTTTTTAACAAAATGAAAGAAGCGGCAACACCCACCTTTGCAAGCGTTTTACGTAAATATTCCCACTTAAAAACGAGATATGAGTAATTTTCTAAACCTTCATAAAAAAATCGCAGCGGCGGAAGCAGCAATTAATTTTAATATAACATGCAAAAAGGAAAATATCGTGCCATTAGGATGTAAAATTAAAATATACACAGATAACAAAAAAAAATTAAATTTCCTTAAAAGAATCAAGAGGCTAATGATTAGTGAAAGGATTAAAGAATCCCATATAAAAAAAGAAAGATTAATTGCTCAATTAAGAAGAATTTCAAATTTCTTAAGCAGAAAACTTCAAAAAAATGGACTTCGTTACTCTCTTAAAAAAAAGGAGCTAGGAAGGCAATATATATCAAAAAAATTATTATCCAACGACGTAAGAAAAAATTGGATAACCTTAAGCAAAAGTATATTAAAAAGCAACCTAATATTTGTAATCTGAAAACTAAAGTTATTAATGACAGCTCAATATGTCTCAATGAAGTTCAAACGGAATTATTAAGCAAGGGGCTGACATTTAACATGGGTGGTGAAACAATATCCTCTAAACTATTAACTAACATAGAATCCCAGGTTAGATTCATATCAGATCCTAATGAAAGAAAATTAGTAAGAAAAAGAATTGGACACATGCACCACGGTTTAAAATATAAAAAATATACTAAATCTAACTTAAATGAATTTCAAATCCAGGAATTGATAACTTAAAACAAAAAAGTGATACTATTGTAATAACAGAAGCGGACAAAGGAGGAGCAGTAGTTATACTAAATAAGGAGGATTATAATAAAATGCGTAACCATTTCATTAACAACACCGAGGGGTTTAGCGTACTTGGAATTTCGGAAGAGGAAGCTATCAAGGAAATTAAACAAAAAATTGAAAAAGCACAGGCACACGGGATTATTTCTAAAAAAACCGAAATAAATGCTACAAAATTAAATAATAAAATTCCCACTTTTAAAGGTTTACCAAAAGTCCACAAAGAAAAAATTGATAGTAAAAAATTGAAATAAGACTCATTATCAATTCAGCGCATGCAACAACATAAATATTTCAAGGTTCGGCATTTTTTTTGTTGTACTGTGTTATTTGAACTGTTTGTATAAATTAATTTCCAGATTTGTAAATTTTTTAAATATTAATGGTTCATTGAGAATATTTTTTTTTTCTTTTCTAAGAATATCCTTTAATTGTTAAATTACTTTGGGGTTGGATCTAAGACGGTCTGGTTTGTTTTAATTACTCATGTTAAAAGAGATTTAGATAGGGAAGGTGGTTCTGACACAGATTAAATAAGAATGGTTGTGACATTGGTTAAGTTCTCGACCTCTGAGCCTATCTTTGTTCTCATGTTTAGGCCACCGATGACAGATGGCGTTTAATTTTAGGGGATCTGGCCCAGCCAATCAGATATGGTGGTGGAGATTTTTTTTTCGAGGATTGTGGTTGGTTTTTTTTTTTTTTTTTTTGGAAGATATATGCTGGTGATACTCGAACAAGATGATAAATAAGAAAAATGTGGTCCCGAGTCACAGGAGTCAAAGTAGCCTGAATTGAATTAATTACAGAATCTTATTGTAATGCCGTTGTATCTTTAATTTCAAAGGCAGTGACTCTGAATAAGATTTTATACTGAAAGATATTAAGAGTACATCATTGATTATAAACAATTCAGAAATAGATAAAACAGTTTATCAACAAGTTATTGATAAATAAAAGAGATAAAAACGAATCGTTGTAATATTTTGCAATATCTTTTGTTCAACCCTTTATTGATAAGTGTTTAGAAAGAAGCTTGAAAGTTTTGTTGATAAATCCCTGATAAGAAACTCGCAGTCAGTAGTTCATTGATTGTGTGGTTAGATAACACGACATTTTTTTCTTTGTTCTTCATCTTAAAAGCGTGTCTTTCGTGTGTCAAAAACAAAGTGTTACGACTGCCTCTAAAACAAGAATTTTTACGTTTCGAAATGTTTTAGCAGAATGAAGAAGGTTTTCAAATTGTCATTTCTTCTTCTTACACTTATCAACGGTAAGTAAAATTCTAATTAATATTTTTAAATGGGAATTTATTTTATTTTTAGATTACTAAGTTAGTTAATGCCGTTCCCGCATGGCCTACTGGTTTAGGCGACGGCCTTTCACGAGGCAGATGTGTCGTAACCTGGGATTCGAATCCCGGCAGCGGTATGGATGCTTCCTTTTCTGTTTTTGCCAGCCTCTTCACTTTCTCGTCTGGTGTGACGTCATTCCCATAATGGCGTTCTGAGGACGGCAACGATAAACCCCCTCAGTATCTTTTCCCAGGATATTCTATGAGAACTCCTAAGTTCCACAGAATGCGTGCTCGGAGTTAGCACTTGAAGTTGCTCACAGCTATCCCACAATGTAAATGTAAATTGCCTATGTTTTAATTGACTCTAAATATGAAAACTATAAAATTTTTAGTATTAAGTCCGATAGGCGTATAAAACGCCTATTAAATTAAGAAAAATTTTAAAATGAAATTTTTAGCCAAAAATATAATAATACTGAAAAAATATATCTAATTATTAAATAATAATCATTATATAACGATTATTTAAATATTAGGCGCAATTTAAAAATCAAATATCAACATTTCTATTTAAAAGAATATAAAATTTTTGCGTTTCTTTTTCTGTAAATGATGTCCTTAAAAACGTGATCGCTATAAATTTGAGCAATTGATTAGTTCTTCTTAGAAAATTTATTTAATGTCCAATCTTTCCGTGTTTGTCTGTTCTTTACCAATGGTTCTTAGAAAAAAATATTTTATCTAAGAGATAATCGAAAAAACTGGATGTGATTGCACCTGGCTTCATGTGTGGCCCCACAGAATGCTCTGAAAGGAGTGCGCGCGCAACAAGAGCAGGTGCTAAGAACCGAATAGTGATTTCTTTTTACACAACCGAATCAACTGCTCTGAAGAATATTTGTTTGATGGAATATTTACTGTTTATATGCGATGGAGAGAAAAATAAAGAATTTTAGGCTTCCGAAAGACTCCTTATATCCCAAGTTTGTCTGTCTGTGGACACATATCCCACAATACTTCGCAACGGCTTCTATTGTAGGTGGCCTGTTAGCTCAGTTGGTTAGAGCGTCCTGCTAATAACGTGAAGGTCGTGGGTTCGATCTCCTCAAGGGCAATTCTTATTCTTTTTTTCTTTCTCCCCATTTTAAATCTTTTCCCAGTTTCTCAACTTTAGTTTTTTTTTAAATCATTATTAGGAATTCAGTGTATTAACAAGGTTTGAGTTAATAATAACGATTGTTCAATATAAATACGGATGGGTAAGATAGCATGGGGTCGCAACAGACTCGCGCGAGCATTTTCTAGACCACCCCGGCGCAGTTGATTCTAAAGTAAAGGTGACTCAGAAGCCGTTGTGAAGCACTGTGATTGGTTTACTAATCACTATCCCTACCTTGTTTTTTTAAAATGTAATTAATTATACATTCAGCTGTAAGTTGAAACCTCCCTAGCCCTATCCACAAAAAAAAATCAACAAATTTTAATGAAATTTGTGTAGTTATTTTAGCGAGAGATTTCGTTGGCCAAATTTAGAGATGGGAGATGTATAGACGAAAACAATGGATCTATGTATTATATTGGATCGTAAATAATCTAAGTACTAAATTTGATGGAAATTAGTCCAGTCGTTTTATCGTGATGTGCATACATTTAAATGACCAAACAATGAACAAAAATTTCAAGTGGCGGTGGTCGGGAATTTTTCCACCAGATGGACCCTAAGGTTCTCTCAGCCCTCTCTCAAATGGGTACCGGGTTTCTTAGTCGGTGGTTAAAAAAGGGTGGACTGACCATCCGCCCTCAACTACTCTCGTTTGTCAAGAATCGCTTGGAACCTCTCACGCACCCCAGGACGTGGCGTGACCTGTTTAACTTTACCCTTGCAGATTTAGTCTCGCGCAGATATTAAAAGCATTAAAAAGCAATTTTATATCCATTGCTTAAGGCAACGATAAAAATGGATAGTTTTGTTATCTTTATGCCTATTTCTTGACACGAGCACTCACTAGGAATCTTAAACTGTAAAAGTTAGAATCTCCTTTTGCCTTCAATATATAGGTCAGGTTTCAAGAAGACCCATCTTGTGGTTGAACAGTTATTAGATGGACATACACACGGAATTGGTGATTGGATGAGTCTCTCTTTCGTAGAAAAGTAAACAAAAAAATTAAAAGGAGGGGAAAAAAAAAACTTTTTTTTTTGTAAATAAATATATTTTTAATTTTACATTTATTTTATGTTATTGAGAAGATGATGATGATTAATAATAAAAACTTTTTTTTTTTATTATATCGGAAGCGCAGTGGTGCCTCAAAGGAAAAAATACACAATGAAAAAAAACAGTGAGAAAACCCATATACCAGCGAGAGCGGCCTCAATGAATTTTTTTAAAGCATAAGACTTCAAACTGCGCATTTGAAATGTTAAAAAAACAACAATGGATGAGACCAAATTATTCACAAGTGACATCCTGGCTGATGATCGCGAACGAGCGTGAAACAGCTGTTCCAGGATATCACTTGTGAATAATTTGCTCTCATCCATTGTTGTTTTTTGTATTAATTTCACGAAATAAAAAAAAATTAAATCTATTTAAAGCTGACTCAATTGTTAATTATCACTTTATGTAATTGTTCAGCTTTTCAGTCAAAAAGCAGAGGTTAGAGGCCCAGTTCAAGAAATGGGTGTAGGTGGGTGGAAATCAACAGAATGGTTGATCATGTTTTCAGTTGAACCCTAAATAAGGTCATAGGGAATTTTAAAAGAAATCCGTTGGCGAGAGATTTCGGGAATAGTTTGGATACATGTTTTAAGTTTAGTCAAAAAAAAAAAGTCACGTATGAAATGTGATGCACTTGCATCACAAAAACAAATGGAGAAAGGATAATAAGGTTGAAGTCGAATAGTTACACTTCGCAAGCTTTGGTTAAATTTACGAGACGAAACATCGTAAATAAAATGTTATTACTTTATTTGTTGGAGTTATTCCTGTGGTGAGAATTCCGTTCTGATGGCGTAACTTACGTCCTCTTATGAAATCTGTATAAAGTATTCCATCAGGAATTTTGTTTTTTCAGCATAAGTTGAAATTAGACACTTTTAATCGTCGTATTGTTAATCAGTTTTCGAATACCCTCGAAAACCTTTTACAGATTTCCGCTGCTTAATATTTTTTCCCATTAAAGCTAAATTACCCCTGACTGAGAAGCCGAAATTAGAAATTTTTAATTACCCTATTCGTAAGAAATTCGTAACAAAATAAATCCAGGGAATAGGTCAAAAAACATATGTAATTCAATATAAACAACAGATAACTCTTACATGTTCGGATGTTATGTTCCTGTTTCCACAGATATGAAGAAAGAACATTTCAAATATCGCTACAATAAAATGGTTTCAAAGTAATTTATCGTCTGATGAATATATATTTCTAAAATGCAATAATAAAAACACACTACATCTTTCTAAAAATTGTACTTAAAAACATTTAAAATTGCTGTATATATTACATTGTCGGTTTGATGAGAGCTTTCGGATTCTTTGCGCAGCGATCCCTTTTCAATCATAAGATTACATGAGAGAATCTCTTTTTATACACAATTGAATCAATTGAGATTTAAAAGTTACAAATCATTGATTATTAAAAAGCACTTCCTCGCATCGGTAGTCTCTCTATCGGAGAATTTTTCAAGGAGATGGACTTCCTATAGTCTGCTATAAGTCCTTCTTTGGGGTATTCATAAGGAGTATCCTCTGTCGTCTGCTTTTCCTTTTTGTCTACTTCTTCCATACGTTGTTGATCCTTGGAGAATGCTATTTCCCTTCCTCCTTTTTCAGTTTCTTTCTTTTCTCCTTTCTATATTCCTTGAACCTGTAATTATCTAAATATTTTTTTCCAAAACTTTAATCAATTGGTGACAGTGTGTCAGTTGGAATGTGATACTTTTACGAAAAAGTGTATTGGCAAGTCCCAGCAATTGTTGCTTAAAAGGGTTAAGCAGCATATAAGTTCATAACTTCTGCTATGAAGGATCATTTAATGCAACATTAAAATCATGTGTATAATTTAAAAAGGTTAAAAATCAAAAGATATTAACAATTTTTGGTCGAGAGTAAAAGAACCATTGTTAATTCGTAAATTTAACAAACAACTCATTAAATAGAAAGCACGAGATTCCAGATAAAGCAGATATAATTATTGTTATAATATCTTCCTGTTTGTAGCGTTTTTGACAAAAATCCTTGGATATTATGTTCATGTTTTTTTGCTTTGTAGCCGGGTACCGTCGTCGCTTCGCTCGGAACCCTTGCAGATATAGCATTAAAAAAAAACTTTATTTATTTAGCAAATTAACATTGAGATCGCAGAATATACGACTTCCCAGCCCGTTGTGGCCTTCTCCGCTTAACTCGGGTGTATTGCGGGTTGGCGCCACACACCTGGGGTTGCGCCACACGTATTTTTGCATGTATCTTGCCAACGCAGATACGTTTGTGAATGACTGATATATCTTTGGATAGAACTTTCAAATACTAACATTTTCTCAATGTAATGTTCTCTTCCAACTTTTATACTTTTCGTTTAAGTTGAGAAAAAGTCAAAATTTGACCCTTTAAAAGGCTCCATCTTGGAAACTAAAACCTTTTTTCGAAAGATTTTTGTAGCATTTTGTTTGTCTTAAAAAGATTTACATTTTATCCATTTACATGACCAATCTATCTCTTATAGTTTGGTCAAAAAATTGGAAAAACGTAAAGTCTTATGATAATGACAGATAGAATAACGCTTTTATAATATAAGATTGTAGTGATATTTGAAATGTTCCTTCTTCATATCTTTGAGAATGGATGTAAAAACATCAAGAGTTATTTGTTGATTGCATGTTTTTGACCCATTCTATGGATTTCTTGTTATGAATTACTTACAATGGGTTTCTTTAGTTATTTGAAACATTATCTTCTTACTTAAATGTCAGTTTTATACCATAAAGGTTTCCTACCCTGTTTAGACTTTACATAAGTTATGGACCAGTCCATATCGTTGACATATGCAGGTATTATGGCTGATATGGAACCTGTTTCATTAAAAATAAGAATATAGCGACTGTAACAATCAGAAAACACAATATGCAGAAGGATCCTTATTATATCAATATTGATGTATTAAGGATATCCCAGGAGGAAAAAAAAAATCAATATTTTGGGAGTGATGGTATCGGTCATTTTAAGCAAAAAGTTCCTATGAACGAGTGCTCTATTCCGAATGGTTTTCGAGATAATTGAAATTTGGCGTTCAATTGTCACTGCTCCTGCTGGCCGTTGTTTTCCTTCGCTTCCACCGCACGGCGCTAAGATCTCCAGACCTTACCTCCTTTGATTTCTGTGTATAGGGTTGAATGAAGAGTGAAGTGTACAGACATAGAGTGAATACATGAGATGAATTGTTCATTCACATAATGGATGCTTTTACAGTCCGTAATATGTCTTTACTAACATTCATCATTTTTGTTGAAGCAATTGAAACAAACAAAAATAGCTCGCCTGCAGAACATTTCTTATGGTGTAGCAAAGAATATGATCCCAGGGAAAGGCTCACTTTAGGACCACCTAGCGCCTTAATGGGGCGTTTGCGGACATGGGTTCATTAGGAATACAGGGTGCGCCATTGCAACTTCCTTATTTTAAAAATGAATAACACAAACAGAATAGGAGACATGTTTAATTTTTTTCCATGTTACAGAGAAATTTAAAGGTTTTATTTATTATGTTTTAAAAATGATATCACTAAGGTGGCCTCCGTTCTGGTCTATGCATTGAGATAGTCGAGTTTTGAAGCTTCTCTCCACTCGTTCCAACATATCGACGGGTATATTGTCGATAGCAGCTTGAATATTGTTCTTCAGTTGAGCCAGGGTCCTTGGACGGTCTGTGTAAACTAGGGATTTCAGATAGCCCCACAAAAATAAAATCACTCGGGGCTAAATCGGGCGAGCGCTCCGGCCACTGAAGATCGCCCCGCAAGGAGATGAGGCATCTAGGGAAGTGTTCTCGCAAAAGATTCACGGCCGCTTGAAAAGTACGCCTCTACGGCG
>JAFIDM010000006.1:54817931-54884675 GCA_023159025.1 Thereuonema tuberculata
GGACGAAACGGCCCGTCCCAGTCTCTTCCCGGTGGCGAACTCAGGGTACGAATCCTTTAATCTCTTGTTATTTGCATTGTGCCTTCTTCTATGCTATTTTCATTGATTCATCGGGCACGTATAACCCCTTTTTCTTTAAAAAATATTTTAATAAAATAATAAAAAAAATATTTTTATAAATATAAATCTAATTATTAAAGGAATAACATAATCTTTAATTTTCATACTGTCGACCTGATAAATATAAAGATATAAATATTATCTTTGTGCTATGATTATTATACCTCAACATAATCATTCATTACGACGATGCAAAATTAAAAAAGTATTGATTTTAAATAGTTGTATGAACACTTTATTTCGAGGATTTAACCTTAGTTCATTTATAATTTTTCATTTAACATCATGACTGCCGATGCAAGGTGGCCTTAATGAAAGTATCTCTATTCAGAGCTGTTTCTTCCTCCAATTAATTATTGGAATGCCACCAAAATTTCATAATAGGGAGACTGATTCCGTGAAAAAAAAAAGATTACAAAAATGTGCCAATAGATTAAAATATGGTGCTCTACTTAAAGAATCCTGAAAAACATGTAACCTTTGCTGAGACATTTTTTGGCTAGAATGGAAGTGGACGATGCCATGCCATAGAACATTTCTATTGAGATGAAGTTCATTTTTCATCTCGATGAGACAAACGTTGATAATATCCGCATATAGGGTTCGGAGTCACTAGTCGCTCTTTTCCCATTGCTTGGCCAATACTTTCGCCGGATCCTACATTCTGTGGTTCCCAAGGCTAAAATCACAAGGTCAATACCCATCAAGGAATTGCTCTTAACCTGGCTGTCTTGGATAACATTACTACAGTATCTGCGCAACTTTAATACTAAATGGAACACCTCGGAAATAAAGATGAAATTTCTTCGGAATGCTCAATGGAACATCTCGGAAATAGAGCACAACTCTCCGTAAGAATGGAAATCATATTGAAAATCGATGCCATAATCAGTGACTGTGAGCGAGTTTCCTAATTTGACAGTATTTCTTCTAGCACATTAGTTCAGTAACTCAGTTCTTGGAAAGAGCAATTCGAAAGTTGAAATTTCATTTTTCTTGTTATATTTCTTAGATTGTTGATATTTTACCTTGCATTTCCAGTTTTAAGCAACTAAAAATTATTTATTATGGTGATTAACAGACTTTTGTAGATAATGATGCTGGAAATAGCATGGGGAATATCAAGAAAAGCTTATATTGGGAAATCATTGTTTATTTAAATATGTTACTTATATTCAATCACAATGTATTTACTTGTAATCCAGCAGAGTAATTTTCCTAACTTAAGTATCGTGCAATCAAATGTGAATTCTTTTTGTTGAGACTAATAGTTCACACACATAAATAAATCCAAACAAACTTGTCATTCACAATAAACTATAAGTATAACAAACCTCATAAGTTCAGTAAATTAACTCTAATCCCATAGGTATAGTTAGTACTCGCTAATTGAATAGTTTGTTAACATCGTTCAATTTCACAATATTAACTGATTATATCATGTTTCAAATAGTTCTTTTGAATGTTCGATAAAATCACTTCTAATTTAAAAATGTTCTTCATGCATTTATAGTGTAACGCAAAATTAATATTAATTACAAATGTTCATCGAGAACCTTTTCATCCTATATTTCTGACTTTTCACCTAAGTTTATCCAAAATTTATTGAATCTGTCTCTTGGATTCATTCGGAATACTTTTAAGGGTTGATTCGAAAGTTTTACGTTCCAAAAACACTGTCTATATGTCTATATTAATCTTGTAAACACCATTCTTGAATTGTATACTGATAACTTCAATTGGAACTGTTGCCCTAATCGAACATAGTAAATAAATTTCTATTTACTAAATTGTCGAACGCTTTTAGATAAAGAAAAATGAATTCCTCGAATCAACGACTTTCCTTTTTTATTTCGCTAGATAAATCACAAACAAATGAATTATCAAGTTCACAAGAATTATCACAAATTTTCGAATATTTGCGTTTTCTTCACCGATTCAACATCGTCATTATAAGTAATTTTTACATGCATTGAAGCGGACTTCCATTCCGCCGGCAAGCTGAAAGGAATTACACTCTCTCCTGTATTATGTTTTCTGTTCCCATAACAACCGTTGCACATATCTTATACATTCTTTTGCTCTTCCCAAGAAAGTCCTGCAACAAATAGCGTGATTCTTAAATTTTTGCATAGTTATCATTATCATAACAACGGTGAACAATATCTCTCATGTAAACAACTCATTTAATTGACTCAACAAATCTTACATTTCTTTTTCTCAGCATTCTATATTTCGTCCTGAATTAGAGGACTTCTTCAGGAATCTTCATTAAATACAAAACATAATATAAAAATATAAAAATAAGCAAGAGAAAACCTTTCTCTTCTTACGAACACAAATCAATATAACAAAGTAAATTGTAACAAACAAATCATATTACAAATCATATTAACAAAGTGAATGTAACAAAATGAATGTAACAAACAAATCATATTACAAAATTAACAATCGCATTATATTATAAATAAATACTATTGTTAATACAATATGAATTAATATCACATCTAAATTGAACAGGCATGTACATTCTTTTATAAATATTTCACTTAAATGTTAAAATTTTTTTAAGTTTTTTGTTTTTAATCAAGGATTTTTTGAACAAACTTAAGGAGACATCATTTACCTTCAGAGATTTATCTCTATTAATGCAGACACAACTATTTATTAAACAGGACGAAATATAGAATGCTGAGAAAAAGAAATGTAAGATTTGTTGAGTCAATTTTTATATATATATGGTAAGAAGAAATACGGAAGTTGTAACTCATTAAATTGTTTCTCACCTTATCTTTAAACGTCAATTATAAATGGAAAATTTCAAGTTGATTTAATGTCTTTAAATTCACGTCAATCAAAAAAAAATGTTTTATTTCACTAACTGTGAAAACCTATAATTTTATCGGAATGTAATGTAATGGAGAAGGTGGGTGGTTAATATATCTAGCACGGCTACCTAAGGTCTATTGTACTTCCCCCAACCTTAATCCCCAAAGAGATCTTTAGCTACGCAAACGCCAGTAGATTACTTATAGGGACCTTAAACAAATCGATAGGTTCTAAAAAGAAAGATCCTAGGACATTATGTGTAAGGGCTGTGAAATATTCACAAATAATATGCACTGAATTATTTTTGTGTAATATTCACAAAATGTGCGAGGAAGTCTCATCTGAATGACAACTTCTACAAACAGGGTTGGCTTTAAGGTTGAAAAGCCATAGATGCTTGATAAGACGACAATGTCCAGTAAATTGATCAACAACAATACAGAGTTCCTGTTTCCGTAGCACTAAAATTTCGGAGCCACGTTTGTTGCTAGGTCCCTTGATTAGTATCTTGGCTTGTCTTTAACAATTAAGCCTGTGCCAAGACTTAAGCTATAAAGTGCTCAAGTCCTTCAGAAAAATATTTTTAATCATGTTATTTTATAAACCAATAACAGGTTCTGGACCAAATAAGAAGAATTCCGAGCCTATCTTAGCGAAAGAATCGGCTTTCTCATTGCCCTCATAACCACTAGCACCCAAAAAAGACGAACTCTATTGTCCTACGCCAGTAAGGACAGAGCTTTGAGGCAATCAAAAACGATCTTAGAACTAATGCGGCAATGATTCAGGGCATTCAGTGCAGCTTGGCTATCAGAAAAAATATAAATATTATTATTTCTGATATTTCTATCCAAACAGATACCGATGCCACAAGCATCTCTTCTCTTATAAATCTATCAACCAATTTATCAAAGATTTTGAGCAAAAAAGCGGTCAGGCTGATAGGTCAAGAAGCTTTAGCTTCCAGATAATTACGTGTGTCAGGTTTAGAAATGAAGATAGCTCTGGTTTGTCTCCATTGCAGCAGGAGATACCATAATGCTTGCGGGAGATACCAATACTTTTATACTTGCTCTAAAAGTCCGGCAGAGAATCGGTCCATCTGTAGATGTACTGGAATAATACCGTCCATAAGTCAGGGCTTTGAAACGTTTAAATGCAGAAGTAGCCCATTTGATCTTCAACAACAGTTTTAGACACACCAATCTGACGGTTACCCAGGAGACGTGGTGAGCATCGGCGTCACATCCATAATAAGTGGTGTTCCATTGCTTTCACAGTGGTTTATAAGATTCCTTGACTCCATAGGAGGAAAGTTATCATTCTCCTCATAAGAAAGGTATGCTGAGACAACAGAGTTCACTAATTTTATTTCCTTTAAGAATAAGTTTGACTGCAATTGTGTCTCTAGAGAGAAACTATATGGGAGTAGGGCGTTTTGCCTTGTCTAAACAAAATACGGGTTCTCATGTCGTCAGAGGTAGTGTCGTACACAGACGATCATCCTCATTTTTGTAACCTGAAATATTACCTTTGTAAATCAAAGGTTCTTGGACAATAACTAAATCAATGTTATCTTCAGCCAGAAGACCGCTGAAGCAGATCGACAGTGAAGATTGATCTGAATGCAGTTCAACATGACTTCTGGTTTCATAATATCTGAGTCATGTAGATCTGAAATATTCTTTTAACGACCCCGGTGTACGCTAAACATTATACTTCAACGTTAGCCGTGACAGATTCCCTGTCTACTTGAAAGATACATCTTAAAGCATGTGGGTCTGAGATGCGATTCATTACCCGCCAACAATTAACTTCTACTTGTAGGTGCTGAGTCTGTGCAGTAGAACAGCTGAATCAATTGTCCAGATGTCTCTTGTTTTCAAAGCGACCTTGACAGGTTTTGTCAGGTCGTTTGTTTTTAGAAGTCAGCGCCTCGTGCCTTGTAGAACACTGTCATTGTTGTTAAAAGCTCCTGTCAACCATTGTGCAGTTGCGTGATCTTCACACAGATAGAATAGAATTCCTCCATTTAGATTGAAATTCTTCACTAGTGTTAGAGGTTTCTCTTCTGGGGTCCCATCCACCCACCTAAGAACGTCCATTTGGAGGATGCCTATCTTGATGCTGTCCAGTTTTTCATCTGTGAATTTATCCCTAATGACGGCCATTAAAATTTTAGAGATAGCCTCTCTGTAGTGTATGTGGTTTGGTTCCTTGCCTTGGTTTCTTCGAACGGCCCTGTACTTTCAGAGGTGAAGGTGTGGAAGTGTCTGAACAGTGTTTTTTTATAGTTTCCTTACGAGGTATTTGCTTGCTTTCAGCTGCAGGTGTACTATCTGTTTGCTTCTGCCTCTGTCTTTTTGTTTCTTCTGGTTGTTTTGGAGAAACAGCCCAGGTGCAATCTGCTAGTATTTGAAGCAGTATGTTTGAATTCATTAGCTCCTGAAAGTAAATCGGAACTGCCTGTTATATTTGAGGAGCTAGATTTTGTGATGGATGTATTTGTACTTGCTTGTTGGGAGATCCCAGAACTGCTGTTTTCTTCCCTAAGTTCAGCTACCGTGGTAGCTGCTGTTGGTGGATAGATCCTTCCTGAAAGCGATCCAAAACCTTGTTTTTTGGGGTTTTTTTTTCCCATTTATGTCCCACGCGATCGGGGCAATTAAAGGTCACCACTTGGTAATCCCCCTATTTGAAGTGGAAGGCTAGATACGATGGGGTTTCGCCTTGTGTCCCAAAGGGATCGTTTAAGCACAACATCTTTCACTACATTTATACCATACAGTTCTCGGCACGATACCTCCACCTTAACTTGGGTGGAACCATAACCCCGTCAGCCAGTATGTTTCGGAACCTCCAACTGGGAGTTCCCTGCTGCATCTGTTTACACCCCTCTACGGCGAGGACGTGGAGTTGGAAATTTTAGAAGGCCATTTTTATTGAAAACTAATATACGAGAAGTTCAAGAAATAACTTGAGGTATTTGAAGCGCCACAAGTTGATAAATATTCGCGCATCGATATCAAATTTTGGATTGTAGGATTATGGGTCATGGGGAGTGCAATCATAAGTAAAAAGTTTTTAGTTCACATAGTCACCATCATGTGGCATGCGGCGCTGCTGTCAGATTTAAAGTATCTTCCTGCTTTTCGTTGCTCATTCGAATTCGGAATTGTTGAACGGAACGGTTGGTCACAGAAGATGTTCAATGTGTCCTCCATTCTCAGATATCATTTGTATTCGATGCATACAGTGCTCGGATAACCGTGCTCGGATGCATAACAAGTCGGAGCAATTCATCATGCAGGCGCCCACATTACTTGTTATGGCGTTTTTGAAGTCCTGTAGCATGTGCACCCTACCTCGATAAACCATATCATTGATATAACCCCAGAGCCAATCCTCTACATGTCAGAGGATCATTCGGGCCATACATAAGGATAATGCTTGCTTATTACACCATCATTAGAGATGCACTCTGCAATCGCATTCCTAGCAATACGTGATGTGAAGTGAGGTCGTAGAATATTTCAACTTCATTAACAGTTTGTCGATGAATCTAAAATTACTCAGTTCTTGGTCTTGAAAATAAATATAACTTCTTTAGTAATCATATCCAACTAACTGAGCAAGATTCCTTTTATCAACCATTTATCACTAACATAATAAATTGTTCCTTATCGTTCGATGTGTGGAATGTCGACGTAGTTTCTTTAAATATAGACGTTACTTACTAGATTCACTGGAATGACGTATCCTATATTAATTCTCACGAAAATAATATCTCTTGTTTCAAAACAGCCTAATAATAGTAATAAAGGTATTCTTCTACAATATCAAATCCGAGTCGTAATCGCTTGTTTATCACAACTTATGAATTCCTTATGATAGTGGAAGATAAAGAGAAAAGAACCTATACAATATACATTATTAATATTCAAATAAGATTATGGATTATATATTAGATTATATATCAATAAATCATATAAATAAAAGTTCACAGCAGCTGCAGGAATCCATCATCATACGGACAATTATTTCTTTTATAATAAACAAATATTTACAGAACAAACACGGAACAATAGGACAATAAGAAATATTAAAAAAGAAGTAAAAATGTGGGATCAGTGCGACAAACATATCACGGAAAAAAAGAAAGAAAAAAATAACATAACCGTGACAATATTATTTAGCAAATTCTATTGAACTCGTCGAAACTAACTGTCGGGTGTGCATTTACTTCAATTTTTCTTGTTCTTTTCATTTTGCATGATCTGTTCATCAGTTGTTTCGAGGTCAATTTACTGAAGAAAGAGTAATTGCCTCTTCATTCCAATTGCATGGTCGCCTGATTTTTGATTGTAGGGGTTATCTCACGACCAATCTCTTCATCGAGAAAGTATTCCTAGCTTGGCTCCAAAAGGCTGAAGTAGTCAACACAATGTGGATAGTAAGAAAATTTATGGACACAACCACACATCCCTAACCATTCTTTCACACTTCTTTTACACTGGGCAATATGTGCTTTGGTCATTGACCCGCCATGTTGTCTTCCTTTGGAAACCCAAGGTTTGAATCTTTTACACAATATGGTAATAGTATTTCTCTGTTTCCAAGTGCTTGTAAGCCTAATTGTAGCTTGTACGCCTGTATATGACGTTACAAAAAATTACTGAAGAAGACGAAAATATTCCCCTTGAATGAAGTTTGAAGAATTTAAAATATTAATGAAAATCTTAAAGAGAAATGTAAAATATAAATAAAATCAAAGGCAGAAATGAATCGGGATATGAATAATTGAAAAAGGTTAAATAAATATGAATTTATTATAAATAAATTTCTAAGAATTATATACAAAATTGATATTGCAATTTATTTAAATCTTATTGAATGAACTGTATTTTTATTTATGATAATATCTAAAAATCAGAAATTTTCTCCAAAAGTGACTCAAAACTAGTAGTATAAATAGATTATAAATTCCATTTCGACAGCTAATAAAACAATATACAGGGTTTCGGTTCTTATGTTCATTTCATGCTGAACGATCCGCACCGGACAGGTTTTCTCAAGGTTCTCCCATTTCTCCTAAATGACTTCCACCATTCTTGCTTTTTTCGTTCCGTATCTACTTCTTTCCGTAGGATAACACAATAGATATAAGGTGGACTTCCCTTCCATCCACTGTCACCACACAAAGCATAAGAAAAATTAAAATTGCACAGAAAATTGAGTATTTCTTACAGCATCTTTAGAATAATCCCAAAAAATGTTGTACTTAATCATGAAGTTTTTTCCATCACTTCAAACAATAATAATTATTCAATAGTAACGTAACACTTACGGAAATGCTTTCAATTCTTTATTATATTTGTTACAGTTGTTTATTCATGATGAGAATGAAGATCCATTGCTACTTGATCCTCTGCTTGCAATTCCATTAAAGACAACCATTAAATTACTATCAGTAGCTGCTACAAAGGTAAGAAATTATAATAAAATCATTACTTAATATATTAGAAGCACATTACTCTATAAATTAAAACTTTTTATTGAAATAACAAAATATTTTAAAAGGATATGTTAACATCCCACAATCTTTTGACGATTATCAAATAATAATAAATTAAGAGTTACCAGATTTAGAATGGAAGACAAAAATTAAGAGTTTTCATGTAGTTTTTTTCTGAGCATTTTTACTGCCTTCAATTTTTATATTCCAATATTAGGAAAGTAAGAAGTGATATTATTTTCATGGTTATTGGTGTTGTAAAAATGTAATAGGAACTAAGAAAACTTCTAAAGCCTTATCTCCTGCTAGCCAGGAGTGCCAGATAGTCTGTAGTGGGATTGTTTCACTTACGAAAATTTAGTGAAGTTGTTCGTGATTCAGCAAAGTTGCTCTTTTCTGCATCGATCACGTCAAAACCTAAGTGTGCACAAATTGATGAAGCGTAGCTAATCGAAGAATCTATTTATTGACAGCGATGTCAAAACAAAATTTTATAAATTCGCGCTTTTTATAATGAAGAGGTCGCCCTTATGTTAAATAGGAAAAAAAACTTCATTACATGTGTGGAGATCAAACTGCGAATTATTATTCATTTTGTGTTCTTTTAAAATATTCTTCTCTATCAGCCTGATCGTGTGACCGCAATTGTCATATAAGAAGGAATTACATAGACTTGTTTCTTACATTGCTATTTTAGAGTCTTGCTTAATAAATTGCTGCTTTTGTTTCAATAAAGAGAAATCTCTCAAAATAAGTAGAATTTCTCTAGGAATTTATAAAAAGTTCTTAATGAAGAATAAGAAATTAAAAGATATTTTGCAATTCAAATAATGATATCTCCATTTTTATTAAAATTTTTGGTTTCATTGTGATTCTTTTGTAAAGGTTTGATTTGGAAGGTTGATATCTTTTGTTTCCTTTGTATTGTTTAATAATGGTTTGTTTGGAAGGTTATATTTTATTGTTAACGTTTTATATACCTTTATTATTTAGTTTTGTTCAGTTGAGAATGTTTGTCTCTTTTCTGTATTTAATTAAAAAACCTGGTAAAAGTCTTTACGGTAAGTAAAGACGAAATATCGGTATCGTGTGGAGTTTGAGAGTTTCTTTCAATTAATCTTGCTATGTAGCTAGTTATTTCAAGGCTGTGATGTTTTTTTAAATGAATATCGAGATTAGCTGAGAGTGGATGGTCAGCCCAACGCCTTCACATCCATTAAAGAAATAACCTTTGCAAAATGTCCAGCATCCACCACAGAATGAATACCACTTTTCCAGTCCGCAGCAAAGTGTGTAATCCAGTGTCCCACCTACCTAATAGAACATACATTTCAACTTTTATTGGTTTGTGTATCTAAGTTCAATTTTTCATAATATAGTTTCATGTTTTTAAACTTTTTTATTTGCTATTGATCATTACTCAGAATTTAGTGATTCTAAATAAATTGTAGCATTTAAAATTCAAATATTTCAAGAAAGTGTTTAAATCAACCAAACAATTTCTGCTATGAACTGACTTTCAAATCTCAGAGACGAAATTTCACACCACTTGTGAAAAAATATTATGAGCTTTATTTTGAATGGAAAGCTGGTGATTTCGATAAAGACTGGGCCCCAAATGTATGCTGTGTATCATGGTTAGGCTTCTCACTGGATGGAAAAATGGTATTCATCATATGCCGTTTTCGGTCCCTATGATTTGGAGGGAACAGAAGCCCCATTCAACCGACTGTTATTTCTGCTTAACTAACATTAAAGGGATTACGTCTAAAACAAAATATACCGTAAATTATCCCAATTTGGCTTCTGCGCCACATAGTACCACATAGTGACCTGTGCCACATAGTGAAGAGTATCCTGTACCAAAGTGTCCAGATTTCATGACATTAAGTGATAACTCCGACTCTGACCCAGCTCATACTGAAGACGAAAGGAGGTATGTGACCCTATATTTGAAGCAAGTAGTTCATCAGAACCATATTTTTTATCGCAAGAAGACCTTAATGATCTTATATGGGATTTAAATTTATCTAAACAGTCGGCTGAGCTTTTAAGTTCCAAGCTCAAAGGTTGGAATCTACTCCAAAAAGATACACGGATATGCGTTTATCATAGTCGTAATAGTGATTTAAGTGACTACTTCTCTAAAGAAGGCCTTGTAGTTTTTTGTAATAATGTTTGTTCAGTAATGGAGACTCTTGGACATCAACACCAGCGAGATGATCCCATCTAGACTTCTTCCCTGAAAATCTTGGGTCTGGCTCTGATGAGCATGGTGAGTGTTTTCATCAGCAGATTTCTATTATGGAAAAGAGGTACCAAAGCAAATGAAGTCCCACTATGCTGGCTGACTACTGCTGGGCCATGAAGAGAGACATCCCATAGGCAAAATATAGCCGAAAATCATCATATACAACTTTTTAGGCAAGCCAAAATTAGCCGTATGTTTATTATTTAGTGTTTCGTAAGTACTAACTCTTTTAAAACTTTAAAGACGTGTCCCAAAAAAATCCTGCCTGATGGAAAAGCATTGAAAAGATAGTTAGATTCCGTTTATTTAGTCCTTCTGAAAGAAAAAATTTTTTTTTTTTTGTAGACCAGTGTTATTTGAGAGCTCCTTTTTTTTCTCTATAGAGTTAGATTCATTGCATTAAGTTGCTGATGAAACGTTTGGTATCGGAAATCAGTCAAGTTTCATTATATCTCATTGCATTCAATTCGATGTACGTTGTAATATTGTTATTACTGATTTGGATTTATCCCAAATAGCTCTTCAGAGGTTACATATATTGCAGGTTCGGATTTACGAAGCTGGGAATTACAAAGTAATGGGATGATTGCGAAAAATAAACCATGAAATTTTAATAAGAAAAAATGAATCTTCAAAAGTAACAAAAATTGCAAATGAAGAAGATTTAAAATTAATATAAGGAAAAAGGAAATATTAAGCAATGGATAACAGTAATACAAAGATAGAACTAGCAAATGTAGAAATAATAGATGAAATTGATAATTGGATCCCAAAAGAAAAAAATAAGAACATAATATTCCTTAACATAAGAAGCTTAAAATCAAATTTCCAGTACTTGATTGCAAATATTAATAATAAAATAAATTATATTGATGTAATAATATTGGTAGAAGTAAATATAAAAGAAGAAGAAGTTTTTCTATCTAATTTAATAGGATTTAAAAGAAACTATAAACTAAGGAAAAATACTAGAGGAGGAGGAGTAATAATATTATACCGAGAAAATTATATTGTGCAAATAGAAAGCGAAGATGCAATAACTCATGAAAATTTAATCTGCACTTTCAACAATAAATCTTTCTTGTTGAGAGAATTAATAATTTACATAATATATAAACCTCCCCACACAGATAAGAATAAATTTATCAAGGAATTAAAAGACAATATAAATAAAATACAGAGAAATGGAAAAAAAAATTTAATTTGCATAGGAGATACTAACATAAACATAGGGAGAGAAATACACAATAAAACAAGTTTGAAATATTTAAATATGTTTTATAATCTTGGCTTTTTGAATCATGTTCATAAAACAACAAGATCGGTCAAAACAGTAAAATCTGAATCTAATACTTGTATAGATCACTGTTTTTCTAATACAGAGTCTCTTGAAATTAATGCAAACATAATACAGTGGGATATCTCCGACCATTTTGGAATTCTGCTTGAAATTGAAAGGAAAGAAATAAACATAAAGGAAAAAAAATATATTAACAATGAGAAACAAAATTTTAAAATAGATACTGATTTTTTAAATAAAGAATTAATACTTTTAATAGATCAAATAAAAGAGAATAATGAAGAAGATCCAAACAAAATCATAAACAAATTAAATAAGTTAATAAAAAGAGCAAAATACAAGGTCAAAAACAAAATAATGAAAGAAAAAATTAAAATGACCCCAAAAGAGAGACAAAATCCTAAGTATAAAAAGAATTGGATGAATCCCCAAATTCTGAAATACATTACAGAAAAAAATGATTTATACAAAAAATATATAAAAAACAAAAATAATAAAGAACTGGAAAAAGAATATAAAAAGAAAAGAAATTGGTTGAAAAATCAAATTAACAAGCAAAAGAACAAGTATTTCAGGAAAATGATAAAAGATGATCCAAATGCAAACTCAAATGTTTGGAAAATCCTAAATAATAATATAATTGGTAAGCAAAACAAAAATAAGACTTCAAACCAAGTAAACTTATTAGAAAATTATAACAGCAAAATATTGTTTTACCAACTAAGCAAAAACTTTACTCAGAATATAAATGCTAATAATACAAACAATGAAAAAAAAAGAAAGATGAAAGATGAAAATCAGGAATCTGAATTAAATTCTATGGTATTAACATTTCCTAACAAAAATGAAATATTAGAAATAATAAAAAATCAAAAGACAAAATATTCTTTTGGACCTGATTTAATCAATACAAATGACATTAAAAAAATAAAAGAAAATATTTCTATCTTCTTGGTTGTACTGTTTCAAAAAATTTATAAAACAGGAATTTATCCGAATTCATGGAAAATTTCATACACGGTCCCAATTTACAAGGGAGGCAACCATAACGATTTAAATAATTACAGGCCAATTTCGCTGATATCGAACATCTCAAAGATTATAGAAAGTTTTATATCAAAAAAAATTACTAACTTCATAAGCCAAAAGAAACTTTTAAACAGTAATCAATACGCATACCAAAAAAATAAAAGTACACAAAATCTATTGATCAATGTAAATGAATGTATAAATAAATCATTAAACAATGGAAAAATAATTTACATAGCATTTATTGATTTTAGTAAGGCTTTCGACTCAGTTGATCATAAAATCTTGCTTCAAAAAATTAATAAAATGGGGATAAGAGGCAACGTTAGTAAAATTATTGAAAATTATTTGCATAAGAGAAAGTTTAAGATTAAAATCGGAAATAATATAAGTCGAATGTACAATTCAAGAAGAGGGATCCCACAGGGTTCAAACTTAGGACCGCTTTTGTTTAACATATATATAAATTCAATAAGTAATAACATACACAATTCAAAAATTTTTATATATGCGGATGATGTAATACTGATTGCTACAGATGAAAACCAAATTCAAGCTTATTATAAATTACAAACAGACTTAAATACTATAAACAAATGGGCATACGTAAATAAAATGAAAATAAACGGGGAAAAAACAAAAATAATGATAATTAAAAACAAAAATAAAAGACTAAACAATAATTTAATGATAAATCTACATGATATTGAATGTTCAAATATACATCAAAGAAGTAATATTCGAACGAACGCATGTAATTGTAAAAAAGTTGAAATAATTTCAAAATATAAATATCTAGGTATATATATAGACAATACATTCTCTTGGAAAAGTCAATACGAGATTGTAATGGGGAAACTGAACTCATATTCTTATCTTTTTTATCATATTAAAAACGTTTTCCCATTTAAACAAAAACTTATCATTTATAAGTCCCTAGTAGACTCAATCTTGAATTATGGATTAGACTGCTGGGTTAATATTAATAAACAACAGATAGAGAATATTAATAAATTAACAATGAAAATATTTAATAATGTCTACAAAAATTTTAAACATAAATCAAAAGAAGAACAATTAAGAATAAGAAAAAAATACAGAATATTAAAAATAAATGAAAAATTTATATATAAAATAATAATTAAAAATTATTTTGAGGTTAAAAGAGAAAGAAATTTAATAGAGGAGGAATCAAAAACAAGATTTAATTGGTACAAAATTTTTGAAATTGATCATATCAAAAATAATTATGGATATAGGTTAATTAACTTTGTCAAATACAAAATTTTTAGTCAAATAGACATTAATCAAAAAGATACTTTGACATTTAAGCAAATAAAACAGAAAATGATTTCGGATATCGTGGATGGATTAATTAAAAATTAATAAAGATAATATAGACAAACGAATGACTAATGAAATAATACTAAGTTATGGACTTAAATTTTATTATTAACTATTTAATTAACTTTAAGTTAATATATTAAACTCTCAGTCCCATACCACAGGTATACAGATATTAAGTACACCTAATGGGACTGATAAACATTAAAAATAAAAGAAAAAAAAAAAAAAAAAAAAAAAAAAAAAAAAAAAAAAAAAAAAAAAACAAAAAAACGAATAGCAATGGAAAACGTCTAATCGCTGAAATTTCTTCGACTACAAGACTTCTTCTGAAACAGAGGCTTTCGCTGATTTCATTCCCCATCGAAATAGTTATGATTAGTACGTAATTCAAGTCCTATGCAACTGTAGACGATGGGTCCAGGTTACATTCCTGGGACCATCTTCTTCTTTCGTCTTAACTCCAATTACCGTTTTCCTTCCCCTCTGTTGGGCCGTCACCTCCCTGGGTAGTCGTCCCAAATCAGGATCCTTCTTCAGTTGTGCTGACACGTCCTGGGTTGCCGTCTTGTATCTGGATCCCATATCCAGCCGAGTTGTCGCCTTCCGATCTTATTCTGAATCTGAAACCTTTTCTTCCTGACCTTTCGCAACAATTGTGATTCTTTCTTCAGCTGGTACCTTCTTCTGCTAGCAATTAGGCTCTTTCCCTAAGACTTGATATCTTCTTCGTGCGGTGTAGGGGTAATCTCTTGTTTTCCATGACTCCCGACTAAAGCCCATTGCACATGGATACGAAAATCGGTTGGTCGTATCCTTGTGCAATGGGCTTAAGGGGAGCGTTTGAGACAAAAATTATCATATTGAATGAAAAAAGAAGGTGAATGAGGGTGTTTTGGAACACAATTTAAAAATAGAGTGATTCACTCGAAAATTTACATATTCAAACATCCTCATTCAACTTATCTTTTTTCATTTCAATATAATTTTGGTCTCAAACGCTCCCCTTAAGTCCAATACACATGGATCCGACCGACCGTTTTTTGGATCCATGTGCGATGTGCTTCACTCTTCTCTTCAATGGGAGGAAGACTCCTTCTTTCGCTGGTACTGGACCACGAACTCTTCAGCTGCAGGAGGCCTCTGGCTGCCGCTGACGATATGTCTTCACCTGGCTCTGCTTCCCCTCTTATACATCTTGCCAACCTATTTCTGGTTGCAGTGGCGTGGCCTATTCCAAAGCAGGAAGGCAGAGTCAGACCAGTCGGGGAAGGTTAGGGTCCTTTGGCCAAATCAACCAGTAACAATATCCTTAAAGACTACCATATTATCAGTATCAGAATAAGTTTTATTAATGTCACTGATTTATCTTTCTTCACTTTTTACTCCTGTTCAATGCGATTTCAGTTGATACGTGTATGGTTTTCCTCAGCAGTAATTATTGTTATTTTCTATAACACTTCCTTTCTGTTTTTAATTACGTTCGATTCACTTTATTTTTGATAAGTGTGAAATGCGATTTGTTATCACACCGTAAATCTCTAAATTGGCACTGGCGGACCTGTAAACAAATATATGTGAGGGACAGTTATCCAACATCATACTAGCACTACATTGAGGAGAGCCCGTCATACAGCCTTATACTAGGAAAAGGTCGAGGGCTACACATATGGAGCTGACTATAAGGAATACATTATATCGTTAATTCCAATTCAAATAAAACAGCAATGTTGGTTTTCATACATTCGTTTCCATTTTACTTTATCTATGAGAAATAAAAAAATTAAAAATCCCTTAAAAATCGGATTTTACATATAATATCATTTGGTTGTGAATGAACGAACTGATATTACATTAAACACAAGGTTTCTACCTCCCCCCCCCCCCCCCCCACTAATTTTAACTCCGTCCAAACTGCAGTCATCAAAGTTAACTAAAGTTTGATGCACTCCGCCAATAGTCTTTCACTTTTGTCTTTTTATAAAACTATGCCTTTAGAGAGAAAAGATTTAATATTTAATTAGGGGGGAGTGTACAAAACGTCTGTTTAATGTAATTTAAGTTTGTTTTGATTGCTCGTAATTCCAGTGTAATGCTAATAGATTTATCCAAACCTAACTTCCAATAAATATTTGCTCCAATTAATAAATGAATTTCATCATCTTCTTTGCCTGTCCATGCCTCGAATGTAACATCCTTGTTTTGTAGGTCTGCAAGTCCCCAACTGGAACTGTCCAGGTTCAAGAATTTCGTTTAACCAGACGAAATTTAGAGTATCTCGATCCTACTCGGTGGAACGGTGAAACAGATACTCGGTGAAACCCCTGAATGATATCTTGTAATTCCGATTTGTCGAGTTCTGAATTCGATAAGGATCTCTCTTATCTTTCCTAGGCGGTTGGGGCCTTTGTACAGTCAGTCGTTAAAGGATTTCGAACCCTTTCCTTGTGAAGAAGCGTCGTACACGATTCTTTATATGTTTGCTGAACGTCTTTCATTGAGGACTGGTCTTTTAGGGATATAATATAACGGATTGTCTGTCTTTATTTTGTCATCTGCTATCTCTTCTATCACTCCATCTATTAACAGTGGAACCACAATTCCCCGTGACATCTTCTAAAGGTGCCCAGTTTCCTTTGTAACTTTCTTAGTAAAGTCCAAAATCGTCTCAAACCGCTTCACTCTTGTCATCTAATTCAGTCCAGCTTCCATGATATCTCCTTCTCATCCAGCCCAAAGTATTTATAGGTTACATTAAATCGTTAATTCCAATTCAAATAACACTGCCATGCTTGTTTACATTCATTTTCTTTTTACTTAATCTATGGGGAATACAAAAATTGAAAGAAAGGGTTTCACATAGAGTACCATCTGGTGGCGAATAAACGAAGTTAAGTTATATTAAACTCAAAGGTTCGACAGATTGTAATATTATATTTTAATTTCATAGCTACTTTATTGTACCAGAAATCAGAAATAAAGTATACAGTTTATGAATCAACCATTGCAAAAATTCTTTTTTGAAACTACAATTTCAAAAGAAATTTCAAAAAAATTCAATGCATAATTTATATTACTAAAATCCTTTATTTCTCTGTCTCTCTGTCGGACGCTATTTCCTACGAGAATGGAAAATAGAAATAATTTTTACTATGAAACATCCGCGACGGGAATCGATAGTATATGTTAATGCTTCTTAACATTGATCTACATTCTGCGCAACATTTGAAGTAAAAAAATAAGCCAAATATTGTTTTGAGAGGATGCAAAATGAAATTAATACAATTAAAATAAGATTTTAAAGCAATTGAATAGTTTCCAAATTTCCTCTCGCTGAATTCCTTCCATGAATTGAGCTTTGGTCTTTCATTATTTCTCTTACTACTCTAACCAAAAGAGATTTAAAGCAATAAAGTAATTTCTTGATTTCCTCTCGCTGAATTCATTCCATGAATTGAGCCTTGGTCTTTCATAATTTCTCTTACTACTCTAACCAAAATAGTTTTACACCAAATGAAATAATTTGAAGATGTCTTTCCATGAATCCCCTACTGTATAATGTATAATTTATCGATCAAATATCGTTATTTAATTCAATCACTGAAAAGAAAACCGGTTATTCTTTTCATAAAGTGCCCATGCAAAAGCGATACATTACTTGTAATTGTGAATTTCCCAAAATATTTTCATTTTCAATTACTTGCTAAAAGCATCAAACAATATCCTCATAAAATTGATAAACGTTTTGTTCGTAAACAATTTCTGGATTACAAAAGAAGTAAGATGGAAACATTAGTTATTTGCTGATAATTCATTTAGCTTACTAGAAAAGATGGACTATCGAGATTCAAGTAAGAATTTCTCAGTTATTTGCGCTTATCATTATGAAATACAGATGCATTAATTACACAGAAAATAATCTGTCAGTTGAATTATTCACCTTCTTCACAGTAAGTAGCTGAAATATTAAATATTATTTTTCATAATGAAAAAAAGTAAGACTACAAATAACTGATACTAAAATTTTGTAATTTTAAGGCGGTTCGTGTTCACCATCGTTTGAGACCAACTGCTAATCAAGTAGATGTAGTGAATTGTGAGAGAAATTGTTTAAATGCAATGATGGAAGAAAATCTACCATGCAGGTAATGTTGTTGTTTTTTTGTGATCTAAGCCTGCCAAATTTTTGCTGGCTTAATTATTTATCGATTTTTTTGGAATTGTAAATCTAGTTGTTCTATTCATATCAAGAACGTGTAATGAATATGCTAAGAATTAATGTAATTTAAAGATTGTTATGTGATGTGATAAGGAAACCAATTGTAATTGGTGATTTTAATGAAGTTTTAAAAGAAAGCAGAAAAAAAAACTGCTGATTGGAAATTATTCATGTGTTTACTCTCAGTTTTATTTTTCATATTGCTCAAATTCTATATTAAAGATAAAAGAAGCAGTGAACCCACACCAAACTGACTTTCGGCGAATGTAAGGGGAACTCTTGACCAACGTGTGGATTTGTATCAGCCCAAATACGGCAGTTGTGTGTGTTGATATCACCGTGGACATGCAAATAAGGTTCATCGCTCCATAATATCGACCACGGCCACTCGTCATCCACTTCCAATCGAGCCAAAAATCTCAAAGCAAACTCTAATCGGATATTTCTGTCCCTTGAGAGCAATTCTTAAATGGGTATTATCTTATATGGATAAAATTTCAGGATCTTACGCAAGATCTTCTGCACCGTCGACAACGGGATATCTGTTTGTCGTGATATTAAACGTGCACAGCTGGTACCCTGCTTATTAGTAGGGCAAGGCATTTAATGACGTATAATTTGCTAATAAATGACAAATAAAAAATGCATTTATGACCTAATAATAGGGTGAAGAAAGAATAATGCTGAAACTGATCAGGAAGAGAAAAAGAAACTGGTTGGATCACTGGCTGAGAAGAAACTCCCTAATGAAGGATGCACTGGAAGGAATTGTGAACTGTAAAAAAGTTCGAGGCAGAAGAAGATTTCAGATGATCGACAACATTATGGTAAATGAATCTTATATGGAGACGAAGAGGAAGGCAGAAAATAGGAAAGATTGAAGAATGCTGGGTTTGCAGTGAAGGACCTGCCCTTGGCAGAGAACTATGAATTGAATTGAATTGAATAGCAAAAAAATGATAGAAAATTAAAAAAAAAATAACCAATAAAATATTTTAATTTATTACCTTAAACCTTTTTTTTAACCTTTTTTAACTTCGACAACCCCCCCCCCCCCCCAAAAAAAAAAAAAGGTCTACTTCTTTTCTGGAAAAATTTGTTGGCTTGAATGAGGACAAGCAAAGATACTGAATAATAAAATAAAATCTCAAAGTATAAAAAAAATGACATTACCTTCCCAAAAACTGCTAATAATGCTCAAAATGACCTAAAAAATTCAAAAAAATGCCCTAATGAATTGCCTTTATTTAACCAATTATTTAATGTTACACATTTTCATATATGCGAGCCATGTTTCAACCTTCATAGAAAAAAGATGCAAAATCATCAAATGCCTTGCCCTAGCTATCGCCTGATCCTGAACGGCAGTTGCAACTTCATCAACTTGTTCCTGCTTGTTACGATTACGTCCTCGGCCTGGTTGCACATCAACAGTTCCTGTCCTTTCAAATTTTTCAACCATTCTTCGTAAGTTAGTTACGGTCATCGGTCCTCTACGTAACTGTTTTAACCGCTGGTATTCACGAAGAGCAGCACTGGCATTCTCATCCCGCTGATAAAACAGCTTGACTAATAAGGCACGATCACGTAGTGACAACGCCATCGACGGGCGACGTCTTGCAGAATGACTAGAATTCCCGCAACCCCTCCTTTTATCCTCGATATCGTGTCACAAAGTACCCGTATATGCAAATTTCATGATGCATTTTTCGACCTTAGCGCCAGAATTTAACCTATCGGCATTTTTTGGTACTAATTTTTTTTTCTTGACAAATCGAAACCGCATACTTTAATGCATATGGTGGCCAAATTTTGTTCTATTTCGTCCAGTACATAACACGCTACAGGGCCCCGAAGACCTCCTGTTATTTCTTGATCACCCGGTATATTTGGCAACACCAAAGAACAGTGAGAGGACCAATAAAAGAACATTACTAGAGCATTCAAATATAGACATCGATTGAATTGCCTGAAATTCAATCATAATTCAGATCCTGTGGTAGAAATATTATACCATATTACAAAAAGGATGCCTAGATTTACAGTAGAAGCAAGTATTATAAACAATTTAGAATGTTATATTCCATTTTCATAATGTCTTCATAAATATTCCTTGGAAAAATTAATTTCATTGCCTTATTCAAAAATAATTGTTTGTTTTGTAATCCATTAATTTTAAAATAAATAGCTTGAATTAGGTTACGTAGAAGTTTGAATTCAGTCTATGCCATGATGTCAAGAGAAGCTGAGTTAACGAATAATAATTCTATTAATCTGAAGTCCAAAGGGTTAGGGAATATTCCGTGATATTCTGTTTTTGTAGAAAATATTGGTGTGATTCCCATTTAGCCAAATTATTATTGCACTTCTGATGATTTTTCAGAATAATATAGGCTTATTTACCAAAATCTAATGTAATGCGTTGAATGAAATTCATCTTTGGAAATTAACACTGTTATTTCCTTTATTAGATTTTGCTGAATAACCCTACATTATTCGTAAATGGGTTCAACTACAAGTGACATTTGAATCGCAATTCGACGAATATGGCGTGCGTTGCACGTTAAACCAACTGTACGTTTCAATGTGCATGACTATATCATGTTTTTATTAAAGAAATGACTTCATAGTCATTCAACAGTTGTGGTACTGTTAGTTAAAAGCCCATCCACGACGTCAAGGTCGTACTACATCGTATGGGTAAAAAACTGTTTTTAATTGTAGTGAGGCCAAAAACTGCATAAAAAGCAACAATGAAATTAGTTGTTAATTATCGCGAGACTTGCGCAAGATATGTTTAATATGCTGTCCACAGTTTTCTGCCACAAGTTGAAACCGAGAAATAGCATGTTCCACAACAGATCGGAGTGTCTTAGGGGCCACGTTGTGAATGTGTTGCGCAATGCATCCCTTAAATTCAGCTAAGTTTGGAATTGGACCACGAAACACAACATTTTTCAGATAATCCCACAGCCAGAAGTCCCAAGGATTAAGATCAGGTGATCTTGACGGTCAGGCTGTTGGAAAATGACAGCTGGTAATTCTATCAACTCCAAAATGTCTCTTGAGCAGCTGCTTCACTGGCTTTTGCAATGTGCGGAGGAGCGCCATCTTGCAAAAAAATAATGCTACCTAAACATGCATGCTATTGAAGTTTGGAATGACGTGGTTGCGCAAAAGACTCTCATAGCGTTTACCATTGACAGTACAGGTAATAGGACCCGCACGACCCATCTTCCGAAAAAAAAATGGCCCTACAATAAACGCTGGCATTAACCCGCACCACATAGTTACTTTTTCAGAATGAATAAGTACTGGTTCATATGCGATCTGATTTCCCGTTGCTCATATTCTGCAATTCTCAGTATTGACATGTCCTCGAAGATAGAAATGGGCTTCGTCTTTCCACAAAATGTTCTATGGCCATTCATTGTCCACTTCCATGCGAGCGACAAATTCTAGAGCAAACATTTCTCTTACTGACAGGTCAGCAGGAATCAACTCCTAAACATGGGTAATTTTGTATGGATAGCAATGCAGGATGTTCCGTATAAATTTATGCACCGTGCTCACAGGCATGTCCAAAGTTCGGGCAATTTCCCGACACTGCACGCTTGCCCACCACCCCTCGTCTTTTCCTGGACTGCTGTGGCCATATTTTCTATTGACGTAGAAGCAATTGGTTTCCTCCCTCTGCCAGATTCCACTTCAAAAGAACCTGTCTCTTCGAATTCCTTCATCATTTTCTCCAGATTCTTGGCAGATATAGGACCACAGCCTTTTTTCATATCCTTTATTGTCCGGAATTTCTTCAGAGCTACTGGCTCACAGTCACCGTTCTTGTAAAAGAGCTTCACAAGCAGAGAATGAACTTTCATTGAAGGAGTCACGGCGAGCTTCTCAGAACCAGTACTAGGAAAACGCCATGTATCCCGCGTTTTTGTAACAAAAGGAATGTCTCGTGCGCATGACATGTTTTGTATTTTGCGCTTAAAGCACCATCGCTTGCTAACATTTGGAACTAGTTATTTATTTTTTATGCCATACCATTTCCCCTTTTTTTATAAAAGGAATTTCATAATTCTTAATTAGATAAACATTAACAATCAATCAATGTAATATCCATTATAATAACAATGGTTTTAAGTTTAAATATAATAATAAAATGGAATCAATAAAATTGCATGAATAAACAACAAAAGCAATGAGATCGTGGAAAAATAAAAATAATAAAACATATGATACAGTGCAACTTGGATAATTCGAAGCTGAAGGGACCACTATAAAACTTCGAATTATCCAAGTTTTCGAATTAAACAAGTTACATCTTTTAACTTTAATTTCAGGTCCGCTGAATGCTTGAAAAGATTATTCTGTCAATAAGTAAATATTTATTCAGAAAGATCATGGTATGAAAGACTTAAACACTATATCTTTGTAAAGAAAATAAGATTTAAATTATGTAAGCTACAGTACATTCAATACAGAAAATTATAGTTTTTCAAAAAATTGTAGAATATCTGATTGTTTTGTAGAATTCAGTCGCTTAAGGTTAGCAAAATCATCAAGCATGTTTAATGAACGGAAAACAGCTTCATTTACGTTGGTTTGTCCTTCAATGTACCAACGAAATTCGGCGCTACCCCGTACTCGTTGGCGATTTGGCATTTCTTCTTCACACCCTTTTCCACCTCGCGAATGACGGCGACCTTTTCAGCGAACGTTAAATTCTTGTACACGCGTGGTTTACTGAAAGACATGGTGACACTGACAGCAGGAAGCTCGAATGGCGTCTGAAGCGTCACGTGTCGAACGGTGGCGGGAAGGGGATTTCAGTTGTCACGTGTCGAATTTCTTAACGATGGAACGCCGAAAAGTCGTTATGGTTCGAAATTTTTTATAAAAACTTCGAATTAAGGAAGTTGAACTTGGAATTATCCACGATTTTTTAACATTGATTTAATAAGAAATTCCAGGGACTAAGAGAAATCTTCGAATTAACCACGATTTCGAATTAAAGACGTTCGAATTATCCAAGTTGCACTGTATATACTATTTACAAAAAACATTGTTCATTTTTAATATATTTATTACATTTATTTAACGTGAAATTACTAACTTTAAGAAAATTATCTTTATTTATACAACGAAATGAGTTTATTCATGATTCTAACGTGAATCTTTCTCTTTCATCGATAATGTGATATCAAATAGTGACAATTGGGTCTGGATTATGTTGACAGAATTGACAGTGATCTGCCCAGTCTGATATGACTGTTTTTTTAATTTTAAAAGCTCCAGTGTGTTCTAGAACTCTTTCCCTTAACGTTCTACCCGTATTTCCAAAATAAATCTTTCGACAGTCTCTGCATTTTAATTTACAGACAACTGCCATGCTGTTGATATTATTATTTTATGGAATATTCCCTAACCCATTAAATTTCAAATTGATACCATTATTATTAGATAATTCTGCTGCAACTAACATAATGGAAAATACGAAATTCAAACTTCTACTTAACCAAATTCAAGCTATAAGATTCAAAATTAGGAACTTACAAGATAAAGAATTGTTTTTTAACAAAGCAGTGAAATCTATTTTTCCTCAAGATATTTATTAAAACATTATGAAAATGGAGCAAAATGAATGTAGATCAAAACTTAAAATTCTGAATACCAAGAAAAACAAGAAATTAAAGAATAGAATCAACAAAATATATGATGATAAATTTTGCAACACTTATAAAGATTCTAACTACGTAGTCAATTTAAGTAAAATTAAACTAAAAAAAAGAAGAGGTAATTAATCTTAATAAATGACTAGACTTCAATTTAAATACTTCTTTCAATAAAGTTAAATTTTAACAGAAATTGAAAAAGTAAAAGACAAGTTAAAAGAAAATAAAGATGAAATTTTTCAAGTTTATGAGAATATAAATAAAGACAATATGGCAATTCGAAATATTTCTAGATATGAAGTAAAACTAAGCAAAAACATCAATGAAGATACATTTATAATCATATGTAAAGCAGATAAAGGCAATAAATTGGTTATCATGAACATAAAAGAATTCGAAACAAAACCATTCAAAATATTGGAATCATGAGAATTCAAAGAATTATCAGAAGACCCTACCCACAAATTATATAAAAAAGCAAAAAAAGATATATTCAACTTAAAGAGTAACAACACTATCAATTTTTTCCAATATAAAAGACTATGCCAGAATTTATGTAATACGCTCAAATTACAACCAAGGCCAAAGATTCAGCAAAAAAATATACCTCTTTGACCCATAATAAACTCCTTCGGTTCATCTATACAAGACCTGAGTAGATTTGTCAATGGAATTTTAAAAGAAGTCCCATTGTTTCAAGATAATATTATAGTAAATAATTGCGATGATTTCATTAATCATATAAAAGAAGAAAGAAAAATTTTACAAAGCAAAAATTAAGACTTTTTTTCTATGGACATTGTCTCCATGGTGTAATGTATATTATTTTAATAATAAATTGCTACTAGCAGTTGTGGCAAAATTGAGAAATAAATTAATTACATATCACAAAAGTTACATAAATATATTTAAATATATATGCTGGAACCTATTAAAAAAAAACAGCAAAGAAACGAAGTCAAATTCTCGACAAATATATATTATTCAAAGAAAACAAATAAACAAAGTATGAACAACCTAAATATTTACTAATCCCAAAATTAAACAAACTAAAACGTAAGTTAAAGGAGTTTAAGGTGCTGTAAAATAATTCAAATTAAATAAAACAAGAAATGAAATTCAGAACAAATCTTACCTAATGCCTTTCTGGTTCGATTATCGGGAAGGAATCGGGAACCGTCGTCTCGTCCTACTTGGGACTCATCAGCCCGATCAACGCCTTCCCCGATAAAGCACCCAGAAAGGCAAGATACTTAAGTGGAGGTCACCGTCACATCTGCCTGTGACCCCCGCAGAACAAAAAAATCAACAATAAATGTTGTGCTAATTACCACAACTAAAAACCTCTTCCTAATAACTGATAGGACTATAGGTTATTTTAATATAAACAAACATAAGTTAAAGAAGTTTAACGTGCTGTAAAATAATTCAAATTAAATAAAATAAGAAATGAAATTCAGCACAAATCTAACCGAAACGGCCGTTCCCGATTCCTTCCCGATAATCGAACCAGAAATGCAATTTGGTTAGATTTGTGCTGAATTTCATTTCTTGTTTTATTTAATTTGAATTATTTAACAGCACGTTAAACTCCTTTAAATTATGTTTTTTTTATATTAAAATAACCTACAATCCTATCAGTTATTAAGAAGAGGTTTTTAGTTGTGGTAATTAGCACAACATTTATTGTTGATGTTTTTTGTTCTGCGGGGTCGCTGCCAGGTGTAGCAGTGACCACCACTTAAGTATCTTGCCTTTCTGGGTCTTTTAACTGGGAAGACGGTGATCGTGCTGATGAGTCCCAAGTAGGCCGAAACTGCCGTTTCCAATTCCTTCCCGATAATCGAACCAGAAAGGCAATTTGGTTAGATTTGTGCTGAATTTCATTTCTTAGTCCGTTACTCTTACACGTTACCTTAGTCCTATTCTCTATTTGTCAATTATCACAATCAAAAGCCCCCAAAACTTGATGGGTGTTCTTTATCAATATAGATAAATACCTAAATAAAACAACAACCTAAAACAGGAAATTCTTAGCTTTTCATCGTATCTATAGTTTAGAGATGGATAAGATATATATAGATAAGAAATGGATATCAGATATGAATAAGTTTACAGCTATCAATTCCCCAGAATCCTAGGTATCCATTTATGTAAATAAATAAATAATCTACACCTTATTTTTCAAAAAAATTCTTAAAGTTACTCATAAATGAATTAATATTCTATTAGAAACAATATTATTTTCCGAAGTTAATTAATGTAATTACAAACTTATTTGTTCAAGTGTTGCACAACTTTCTTCCTAAATAATTTCCTTTTAAGGTCAAAAGGGTTTCATTCTAGAACCAAACATATCAATTAGTTTTCCTCAGTCTTCAATTTAATTATCTGAAAAATAATCCTTTATAAAATACTGCCCCACGTTCAAAGGCTGAATTATGACAGAATTAAAAGAATAACATACCATTTCTTCAGCTGCAAAGGAATCAATGAATTGTACTGATGGTCATTCTTTGACCGGAGGCTTTTTCCCGTGGCACAATGATGATTGGCTTTCACATTAAATCTGTTTTTCGTGATGATCTGGCTTTCAGATGAATTCTAATTTAGGATCACAACGATGAGCTTGCTCCTCTAGACGAATGATTTTTCCAAACGATCTTGAAAAGATGTTAGACTAAAAAGGTAGACGCTGCCATTGAATGTCATACGGTTCTATTTAGCGATAATAAATATCCTGTCGATTTAGCTCCGCTGTCTGGCAACATCATGTAGATTTTCTTCATCTACTGTCGGATTAAAAGTAGAACGTCTCTATTGAATGGCAGACAATTCGGATGATGTGAGGTTTAATGGTAATAAACATGCTGTATATTTGCTCCGCCGATTGGCAACTGCGAGCTGATTTTCTTCATCTACTGTTGGATCAAAAGTAGAACGTCCCCATTGAACGGCAGACAATACGAACCGTGTGAGAATTAACGGTAATAAACATGCTGTCTATTTAGTTATGCTGACTGGCAACTGCATGTGGTAGAATTACATTAATTCTTACATATGAAATGAACTATATTGGTATCGAAAGTCCATTTTTTTCCTCCCTTTAACAACATACAAACTTTTTTATGAATAAAATGAAAAGCTCTAATGAAAAAAAACATTTATTTCTCTTTCTCTCTCTGGCTGGGAGAGGGAAAAAAGCAAAAAAAAAATCCGCTTTTATATGATTGTACTTCTTAAAATCCAAACGAAAAACACCTCCTCTGCCAAAGGAAAGAAAACACGCTCCTCTCGAGCTGTCAACAATACGCCTCCAGTAAAACAGGCAATAATAAGCAGGATACACTTAGATGTACAATAATTTAAATCAAAACAATTAATAATTACCGTTCTCACTAAACATAAATTGCTTTGAGCATCCTCTGGTGATTAAATTTTTCCGTGAAACAAAAAACGCTAGGATTTAACGGAAATTCCTCATTTACCAAGAGGCTTAAAATCTGAAACACTCAAAAATAAGGAAGGTTTCAATCCACCCTTACTTTGGGAAATGGAATAATTAGACTCCCTCCTAAATTCACAAAACGGACAAAACAAAAACTGAATACTATCAATTAACTCCAAGGGACTTGTATTAGAAGAAACTAATAATATCTAATAATATCTAGCTAAGAGGAATAAACACTACGACCTGAGGAGGAAGGAGGGAGTATTTAAGGTTGGAGATCCAATGCAGCTGAAGGTCATCTTCAAATCTTCTAAATATAATAAATTGACAAAAAAAATTTTCCCTTTGTACTCAGGTCCATTTGAAGTTGTAGAGAAAAATTCACCTTTCAATTTCAAACTAAGAGACTTAGTTAATAAGGGGCATGTTACAAAATCTCACATCGGAAATTTAAAGAAATATTTCAAACCGTTAACCTGTACCTCGTTCTAAGTAACGATTCTGGGTGTTTTTGGTTGTGGAAGTAATTAGATATTAGTTTCTTCTAATACTAGTCCCTTGGAGTTAATTGATAGTATTTAGTTTTTGTTTTGTCCGTTTTGTGAATTTTAAATCATGATTAGGAGGGAGTCTAATTTTTCCATTTCCAAAATTAGGGTGGATTGAAATCCTCCTTATTTTTGAGTGTTTCAGATTTTAAGCCTCTTGGTAATTGAGGAAGTTCCGTTAAATCCTAGCGATTTTGTTTTACGGAAAAATTTAATCACCAAAGGATGCTGAAAGCAATTTATGTTTAGTGAGAACGGTAATTATTAATTGTTTTTATTTAAATTATTGTACATCTAAGTGTATCGGCTTATTATTGCCTGTTTTACTGGAGGCGTATTGTTGACAGCTCGAGAGGAGCGTGTTTTCTTTCCTTTGGCAGAGTAGGTGTTTTTCGTTTGGATTTTAAGAAGTACAATCATATAAAAGCGGAATTTTTTTTTTGTTTTTTTCCCTCTCCCAGCCAGAGAGAGAAAGAGAAATAATTTTTTTTTTCATTATAGCTTTTCATTTTATTCATAAAATCAGTTTTTACGTTGTTAAAGGGAGGAAAAAAATGGACTTTCGATACCAATATAGTTCATTTCATATGTAAGAATTAATGTAATTCTACTATATGCAGTTGCCAGTCAGCATAACTAAATAGACTGTTGCTTCGTTAACAGAAGCTGTTAAGCAAAACAAAATTTTATCTAAATGAATATCCCATCTATTATGATTCCCTTTTAAATACATTTTAATAGTTTGTTTCAATGTCCGGATATAGTGTTCAGCAGCATTGGACTGAGGCCAATATCTCGAACTGAAAATATGTTTTATGTTAAATTCCTTCAGAAATGATGCGCAAAGTTTTGATGTAAATTGAGTACCGTTGTCCGATACGACAGTTTGAGGGAATCCATACCTAAAAAATATAGATTTTAAAAATTTTACAACTTCAGAATCTACTGGAGATTTAACTTTTACAGCGTCTATCAATCACGTTGATCATCAACTCCAATAAGGATATACTTGAAACCAAAAAGCGTCGTAGGCATATAGTCTAAATAGAAAGAATTCCAACTTCTATTCTCTTCTACATTAATGCCTTTTCCTAAAGGTCCAGGAGTATAAGGTTTATTAATTTGGCAAAGATGACAGGCTCTTAAAAAATTGAAAATTGAGCTCTTCATATTGAGCCAAAAAAATATTTAGTCTAATCTTGGCTAGGGTTTTACTAAATCCCAAAAGACCGCCAAAAATGGTGTCTTCATGCCAAAATTTTACAATATCTTCCTGCAAGCTAGATGGTACTACTAAAGCATAAGTAATTTCTTTCTTCTTCCTATCAAAATGTTCCTTGATTAATAGATTCTCTTCTAAGGTTAACGAACGCTTATCTATTCCATTTTCGAACTGGGCTTTTTGGCTCTTACAAAATCTGTCGGCTCTTTGCTTTTTATACCACAAATCTTTCTCGATGGAAAACTTACTTGAAAATACCCTCTAAAGAGCATCAGGTAAGATGTTAGTAGACACCTTTTTAAACATTAATTCAAAGTCATAATCTTATAAAAAAAGTCTCCATCTCGTCACGCGACTGGAAATATCATGAAGTTTAAACATCCATTTCAATGTCGTTTCAAAGATCAGTGTAGATGATAAACTTGGTACCAAAAATATATGATTTAAATTGCTTGACACCAAAAATTACGGCTAAGCATCCCCTTTAGGTTACCGTGTATGCTAATTCACTCTTATTAAGAGGACGACCAGCATAATAAATGATTTTATCCATACCTAATTCATTTTTTTGAATCAAGTAGCCGGAATACTTTCAAAGGAAGCCTCACATTGAATGTAAAATGGATTTCCCCAATCAGGTTGACAATTGGATCTGGGTTATGTTGACAAAATTGGCAGTGATCTGCCAAGTCAAATATACCTGTTTTGGGGTTTTTAAAAGCTCCAATATGTTCTAAAACTCTTTCGTTCTACATGTACTTCCAAAATAAATCTTTCCACAGTCCCTGCATTTTAATTTATAGACAACTGCCATGGTGTTCATATCATTTTTATGATATTCAGCAATATTATTAATTTTAATTCACTTGTTGTCTCAATAAAATGAAATTTTCAATATTATTCTCTTTACACAATTTTTAACTAATTATCTAATTTAATGCCTGATGGAAATTTCATGATTTTCTTAAATAATTTAACTTCTTTATTGGATTCTTTTGATTTAATTTTTGATCTATTTTTTCCCAAAAAATTTTTATTACCCTCTCTATAAATGTGGCTGAATATTCGTTCTATATAAAAACTTTTTTTATTTGATTGATTTTATCTTTCCATAGACAACAAACTTTTACACTCAGTATTGGTTGCAATTCTTTTAATTTACTTTTAAATAATTGCTTTTTTGGTTGAGATGTTATGTTCTGATTTTAAATTGAGCACATTGTTACTTTCGAGCTCATTTTCAAAATGTTCATATCTAATATAGTTATTATCATTGATTAAAAGAAAATCTAAGAATGGTAATCTTCCAATTTGTTCGTCTTTTATTGTAAATTCTAAATTTTCATTAGTTGAATTTATAAAATTGTGAAAATTTGTGAATTGTCTCTTTGTGCCTTGCCATAGAATAAGTATGTTATTAGCATATCTCATATAAGGTAGGTTGCCCAAATAAGGCCCACCTAACGTTTAAAGATTTTTTACATTTCTACTGCAAAGAGTGAAAATTCTGAAACTGTCTTGAAGGTAGCTTAAGGTGTGTTGTTATGAAAAAGTGAATTTAGAATTAGTGGCATTTGAAATTCTTTCTGTAATATCACAGTTTTGAAAATCTAACTGAAGGGCCTTATTAGGAACCCCTGTTCCAAATAAGGCTCAATACTAGTCATAGGCAAACTCGCCCACAGGGACAAGAGCTTGGCAGTGAAAACAGCCAATTTCCAACATTTAGTTCTGACTAAATATTAAGCTACAAATTATTATTTAATTAGTAATTAATTTATGAAATTGTGAATTTAAAACTAACTTTGATGTTTTTTGTTATATTTTTTCTCTTTTTATGTAATTACTTTATGTTATAGAATGGAGGGCCTTATTTGGAGCCACCTGTTAACCCACGCTTTCATGCATTGTTTTACTACTTGTAAAAAGTAATTAAATGCACAATCAACTGGAAAATATCAAATACAGTATCTTATTCTACTCATTACACACTTTAAAATGACATAAAACATGTTTAAGTACATGAAGAAGCCAAAAAATGCATTTATCAAATCAAGTTGAAATAGTGACGACAAAAGCTTCGTGCGACTTTTCTTGTTCAACTGAAACAAACATGGTGAAATTATCCACTTCAATGGATCTAATTTTTGGTGTAGTCGCTAGAAGCCAGAACCTGTCCAAGATTAGTTCTATTAATAAAACGTTCTATTAATAAAACGAAAGATGGTCCTTATTTGAAACCGGGCCTTATTTGGGTAACCTACCTTATTTAAATTTCACTTTATCCCATTTTAAAATTTTGCGAAATGCTAACCAATTTATCAAAAATATTACATTCTGTCCCAAAAATTGGGCTTTCATTGGGAAACTTTTAATTTGTTTATAAAACTTGTTTTCGAACTTAAAATAACAAGTCTCACATATAAATTGTAAAATTGTCAGAAAAGTGCCTTTGTTAATGTGATGGTTATCCAAGATATTTTTCTTTTCTTCACATAATTTATCAATGATTTCTAGAGTGTCCTTGATTGCGATGTTTGTGTACATTGCAACCCTCTTTGTTGTAGAGTGTTTCGGATTTTAAGCCTGTAGGTAAATGAGAAATCTCCATTAGATCCTACCGTTTTTGTTGCAGGGAAAAATTTAATCTCCAGAGGATGCTCTAAGCCATTTTTGTTTACTGAGAATGGTA
The DNA here is from genome assembly GCA_023159025.1 of Thereuonema tuberculata. Lineage (NCBI taxonomy): Eukaryota > Metazoa > Arthropoda > Chilopoda > Scutigeromorpha > Scutigeridae > Thereuonema > Thereuonema tuberculata. The sequence goes on from JAFIDM010000006.1 coordinate 54,850,130, forward strand.
ATAATTATTTTTTTTATTCAAATTATTGTGTATCCTGCTTTTTATTGCCTGTATTATTGGAGGGGTATTGTTGACTGCTCGAGAGAAGCGTGTTTTCTTTTCTTGGGCACAGAAAGTGTTTTTCGTTTGGTTTTTAAGTACAAACACATAAAAGCGGTTTTTTCCTTCTCCCAGCCAGCGAGAGAAAGACAGAAATAAATGTGTGTTTTTTATTGTTGCTTTTAATTTTATTCATAAAAGCAGTTTTTATGTTGTTAAAGGGAGGAAAAAAAAGGAGTTTCGATACCAATATAGTTCATTTCATTTCAATAAGAATTATTGTAATTGTACTACATGCAGTTGCCAGTCAGCATAACTAAATAGACAGCATGTTTATTACCGTTAATCCTCACACTGTTCGTATTATCTGCCGTTCAATGGGTATGTTCTACTTTTACTCCAACAATAGATGAAGAAAATGTACATGCAGTTGCCAGACAGCGGAGCTAAATCCTCTGGATATTTATTACCCCTATTGTCCTCCAAATGAGAGATGGCCGCCCTGTTTTTGTGAGATCTGCGCATGTATCATCGATTAGTCTGGTCGGGCACTTCCGTCTGATTTAATGATAGGACGCCGCCATTGTGCTAATCGCTTGTTACTTTGCAAAAGAGCATTGTATTTATAAATAATATATACTTATTTATTTATTCATATAAATACTTATTGTTAGCAACTGGTATTGAAATAACGCTAAATAGTCGAGAGAAGTTTTAATTTGGCGTTATCAACATGTCTTTCTCAGTGAAAACAGACCCCGTCTTCCATTGTGACAGGAAAACATAATTGATCAGCTACCAGAAGGGCTGCGCAGTTCAAACTTCCGCCGGCCATCTCTCATTTGGAGGACAGTAAATAGAATCGTATGCCATTCAATGAGAATATCTTCCTTTTTAGTCTAACATCTTTTGAATTTCGTTTGGAAAAATCATTCATCTAGAGGAGCAAGATCGCCGTTATGCTCCTAAATTGGAATTCATGTGAAAGCCAGATCGTCATGGTGCTACGAAAAACAGATTTCATGTGAAAGCCAAATCATCGTTGTGCCACGGGAAATTGTCTCCGGTAAAAGAATGACCATCAGGACAATTCATTGGTTCCTTTACAGCTGAAGAAATGATATGTAATTCTTTTAATTGTTTCATAATTCAGCCTTTGAACGAGGGGCAGTATTTTATAAAGGATTATTTTTCAGACAATTAAATTGAAGATTGGGGAAAAATAATTGATATGTTTGGTTCTAGAACAAAAGTGTTTTGATCTTAAATAAAAAAAATTTTGGACGATAGTAGTACAACAATTTAAGAGGTAAGATTGTAATTACATTAATTAACTTTGGAAAATAATACTATTTCTAAATAGAATAATAATTCATTTATGGCTCCCTTTAAGAATTTTTTCAAAAGGAAGGGATTAATGTCTAACGGATGGATGTTGACGATCACGATTGCTCGAGAATTACGAAAAACACGAGATCTCGCCATTAGCCTCTTCAGCAGGTCTCAAGGAATTTAGTATTTTTAATGTCTGTCACTAGGAAAATGCTACATAATGAATTTATTGTTTGTTTATTGACTGTTTTCAATTTATTAAAACTATATTAAAATGTAGTAAAAGTCTCATGCATTTCCCTGTATTATAATTCACTTAAATATTTCACTATTTTGTGAGAAGACATGGATAGAGACTATTCTCGCGTAAAAAACGTGAAATCACGAAAATACGGGATCGTCAACATCCATCTGTTAGACATTAGATTATTGGGGAATTGATGGTTGTAAACTAGTTATATCTAAACTATGGATAAGATGAAAAGCTAACAATTTCCTGTTCTAGGGCTTTTTTTTTAGATTATTTACCTATATTGTTAAAGATAACCCTTCAAATTTTGGAGGCTTTTGATTGTGATAATTGACAAATAGTGACCAGAATAGTTCTGGTTAGGACTAAGAGTAACCCGTATATGTTTTATTTTGTCAAATTTTGGGATTAATAAATAATTTTGGGATTAATATATAATTTTGGTTGTTCATACTTAAGAGTTTGTTTTCTTTGAATAATATTTATTTGTCAAGAATTTGACTTGGTTTTTTTGATGTTTTTTTTAATTGGGCCCAGCATATGTATTTAAATATGTTTATGTAACTTTTATGATATGTAATTTATTTTTTTCTTCTGTTTCGCTACAACTGCTAGTACAACTTATTATTCAAATATGGTAGGTTACAAAGAAAATGGTAGCAGAGCATGATTTCATTTAAGTAACTTTTATTTATATAGTGGTAGGTGATTAGTGTTAATTAAGTGAATTTCAGGCAGTTATTTAATCTTTTATTCCAGTAACCTTGTCGCCTGAAAGTGGGGGTACCGTGCGTCAGATCGGATAGCTTGAAATTTTGCTGAGTTGTTTATGATCTTATCCCAAAGTAGGATCCAAGTTTTCGACCTCGAGCTCCGAACGCATCCTTGGCAAAAATCCAAAAAACCGCGAAATTTTCGACCCTTCTTCAGGATTTGGTGATTTTAACCCTGAAGGACTATTGTTTTGATAATAATGACTTAATATGTTTTGAAAGGAGACGAAATTTGCTACAGTTTGAGACAGAACCATGCATATGAACCCAATAGTTTACGAAATACAACGCTTTTAAATACAACGTTGGGGTGAGGCCTTGTGGATATCCACCCGCAGTCGAGAGGGTTCAATTGAAGAGAAAATGATGAAAGAGATGTTTATAAATAACGTGTATATTTAAAGTAAGTCTCTACGTGTATATAACAACGAATTGTATCTGATGGTGGATGCGGAAGGAGTGAAATCGAGCCGGGGCTCTTGTAGGATGTAATCTTGCGAGATTGAAGCTCGTTTTGGCCGCAGCCCTCGCAAATAGGTGCTGCTGCAGCTCATGAAGGCTGTGGATGTCGGGGTTGCCACCGTACACATCAATTATTTTCCGCTCCTCTGCTGTTGCTATCCCAGCAGGTGTTGTCGATAAACATGGCTGCTTTATAAGAGAATTTCGAATCAAACGACAAAAACAAAATTGGTTTCATCGACATGCTGAAAACAAAAATGGAAAACCATAACATTTGCGTACTGCAGGCAGAGGAAGATGCTGACAGGCTCATCATCATTAAGCTGTCACTCTTGCCTCTTCATATGATGTAGTGTTAGTCGCTGGCGAGGGCATCGACTTGTTGATAATGCTCACTGAGATCTCACACCGTGCGATATGTTTAAAGAGATGTGGAAGAAATAAAGCTACAGATGTCATCTATTCCAGCATCACCTAATCAACGTACACATTAAAACCGGAGCGTTTCCTTTTCATCCACACCTTCAAAGGGTGTGACTCGACATCCTGCGTCTTCGGCCAAAGGAAATTGATAATGTTCTAAATGCACTACAAACTTTCGGACCTCGAAAAGGACGCTGCCAGTTTTCTCGACACCATCTCTACACCTGATCAGATAGCAGCAGCAGGGGAGCGGATAATAGTTGCTCTGTACGGTGTCAACTCCGACATCCAGAGCCTTAATGAGCTGTAGCAGCACCTATTTGCGAGGGCTGCGGCAAAAACGACCTTAATTGCCGCAAGGTTACCTCCTACAAGAGACGCGGCTCGATTTCACTCCTTCCGCTCGCACCATCAGGTATAATTCGTTCTTATAGACACGTATACACTTAATTCAATATATACACGTTATTTATAAACATCTCTTTCATTATTTTTTCTTCAACTATACATGTCCAATTCTGTCAGAGGTGCAAAAATGGCTGTGAGCCAAACTGAACCCTCTCGACTGCGGGTGGATATCCACCACACAAGGCCTCACCCCAAACCGATGACCAGAGACGCAGCTCCACAACACCTTTTGCAGATGATTTCGTGCGGCTGTACGAGGGATTGTGGGAACGCATGCAGACTTAGGAAACCAGGGCTGAAGTGTTCTTTCGTCTGCAGTCACTGCAGCGGGGCCTCATGCGACTATGTGCCAGACATCGCACTTGAGGTTGTTTTGCACTCCCCAGAAAGCGATGATTTCTTAGATTTCGAAATGCTGGAGACTGTATTTATGATGACATCGATGTTTCAACTGCAGACGTTCCCAGTGGAGAAGCCGCCGATGCGCAACCGAACCCTTCCAAGAGATCAAAATGTTCTTACTTGTCTTCTATTTTTTATTATTATCACTGTCAATTGCAAACATTAGGATTTTAGGATCATTATTTCATTTATTTTATGTTATTTTGTCACATATTTGATTGCTTTTCTGAGGAACATCAGCCTACAAGGTCGAAATTCCCTCAGAACATCACAATATTGCTAATAATTGCCGAGTTTCCAAAACTCACTAAAAACTCACTAAATTTTGAAGCGTTGTATTTCGGAAACTATTAGCTTCATATACATGGTTCTAGTCTCAAACTGTAGCAAATTTCCTCTCCTTTCAAAACGTATTAGGTCATTATAATCACAACAAAAGTCCTTCAGGGTTAAAATCGCCAAATCCTGAAGAAGGGTCGACATTTCACGGTATTTTTGATTTTTGCCAAGGTTGCGTTAGGCGCTCGAGGTCGAAAACTTGGATCTTACATTGGGATAACTTCATTGGGATAACATTTGGATAACCTCAGCAAAATTTCAGAACTATCCGATCTCACGCACGGTCTGATGTATACAGGGTGTTTCAAAAATACACGGCATAATTTCAGGTATGTATTTCCCACATGTAGACAATCAAAATAGTTCATTACAACATATGTCCGGAAATGCTTCATTCCCGAGTTATGGCCTTCACAACATTGACAATCACCGGAACGTTTTTCGTTCCGCCGGTCGTTGCCATTACAGAAGATGTTCAAAATGACCACCTCCTGCTTGAATACAGACCTCACATCGATGTCTCAATGACCTGTGAACACGATCCCACACTCCAGGAATGTTGCGTATGTCCTCAGAACGTGCCACAATTCGATTCCGAAGGGATTCCAAATCAGGCACCGGAGACGAATAAACCAATGATTTTAAATGGCCCCACAAGTAGAAATCGAGAGGGTTCAGATCAGGTGAGCGTGGAGGCCAAGCAATTGGGCCACCTCTACCTATCCATCGATCAGGAAACGTTCGATCCAAGTACCGGCGAGCCGTACGACTGAAGTGTGCAGGAGCGCCGTCATGCAAGAAGTGAGCGTGCTGACGATCGATCAGTGGAGTGTCGTCATAAACATGAGGTATGGTGTTTTCCAGGAAGTTTGTGTACGCCTGCCCCGTAAGTCTGTTTACAAGTACATGGGGTCCAACTAATCGATCACCAATGATACCGGCCCACATGTTGAGGGAGAACCGCACCTGGTGATGAGATACAACAGTTGCATTTGGGTTTTCATACGCCCATACATGCTGATTGTGGAAATTTGTTTTGCCATCTCGTGTGAACTGTGCTTCATCTGTAAATAATACTAAGGCAGGAAAGTTCGGATTTGCAGCACACTGCTGCAAGAACCACTGACAGAACCTAACTCGTGCAGGGTAATCTGCTGGTGACAGCGCCTGTACACGTTGCAAATGATAAGGATACAATTGATGCTCTTTCAGCAGTCTCCAGACAGTCGTATGGGGAACATTCACTTGCAACGCTAACCTTCGTGTGCTGACAGAAGGAGTTCTGTTCACAGTCTCCAGAATCTCCTCCTGTTCTTCTGGAGTTGTAGACCTTGGTCGTCCCCTTCCCAATCCAGGAGAGTGAAATTTTCCATACTCGCACAGACGGTGATGGAGACTTACAAATGTCTTCCGATCTGGACATTGTCGCTGTGGGTACCTCTCCTGGTACAAACGACGAGCCAGCGCAGCATTGCCGTCTGCCTTACCGTACATGAAGTGCATCTCTGCCAGCTCCTGATTTGTGTACATGACACACAGTCGAACGCCAAACACACCACTGAATTTAACCTTCGCCTCGGAATGATCTGTCAGAGTGCCCTCTTAATGTGTCCTTTGACGGCAACGACCTGCGGAAAGAAAAACGTTCAATGAGACATCGATGTGAGGTCTGTATTCAAGCAGGAGGTGGTCATTTTGAACATCTTCTGTAATGGCAACGACCGGCGGAACGAAAAACGTTCCGGTGATTTTCAATGTTGTGAAGGCCATAACTCGGAAATGAAGCATTTCCGGACATATGTTGTAATGAACTATTTTGATTGTCTACATGTGGGAAATACATACCTGAAATTATGCCGTGTATTTTTGAAACACCCTGTATAGTTACTGGACTATTTTGAAATAGTTTAATTTTATTTGAAGTTTTTAGAAGATTTCATAATTTATCTTGTAATTATCATTTCCTAATATGGGAGATAAAGGATTAGCTATCTTACCCAATCTGATTTATCAGATTTGGTCCTAGAAAATTTGAAGAGGTCAGCTTTAATAAAAGTATTGAATTCTCTACCTGCCGTTGGATCATTATCCGACTTACAAGATAAAGTAAACAGATGTGTATATGCCTTTTCAAAAAATGAAGCAGAATGGATTGAGGAGTTTTTTAAGTGGGAGGATATTGAGAAGGCTGATGTTGCAGGATTAGCGGAAGATAAAATCTTGGTGGGTTGGCTGAGAAAAGAGAGAATTCAAAGTGGCCTTATGGAAGAATCTTTGAAAGAGCTAATAGAAGTATCCTCTAAACATACATCTGTTATAAATGATTCCTTGCAATCGCATAAGGAGGAAGATAGTAGGAAAAGAAAAATCAGTTACAAAGAGAAGTTGATGCTATTCGCATGTAAAGTTTCGGGGTGGACTAGAAGGTCACATAAGGGAGTTTCTCTAGAAGATTGTAACTATTTTTGAAGCCCATAAATTAGATTTTGAAGAATTAAAGGAAATTTTACCTAGATTGTTTCATAAAGACTTATTAGTTGTAAAATGAAAAGTTGGGAAACATTCAGGATGACTTTAGCAATGATTATAAGGCCACGTTCCTTTCCTACTTTTGGCAGGAAGATAATTTGTTGGAATTGTATGAAATAAAACGAGGTAAAGGGGAATTGCTGGATATTTTCATATCAAGGGTAAAATAGAAAGCTTCAGTGCTTGATGCCCGAATTTCAGAGTCCCAATTGTTGAATGTAGTAATTAAAGGAGTATTATATGAAAACCGTTACTTCATTTTTAGAGATAATTGTAAAACTCTAGAAGATATAGCTGCAAAAGGGAAAAGATGTGAAAAAATGAAATGGGGGAAGAAGCTGAGTTCCAGTAGAGCATCTTCGCAATTCAAATCTTGTTCAGTGAAGGAAGGTGTTCAGCCTGGGTTAGTTAGTAGGAAGAAGAAAGACGAAGCCACCCAAAATTACTAAGTTTTATTGTGGACACTTTGGATTCACAGTCAAGTCTTTTGGATATGTGAAAAGGAAAGGCTTTTGTTTAATAATGACAAGAAATCCTCTACTAATAACATGGCAACTTCCACTTCTAATTTCACTTCCTCGAAACAGGAAAACCTCTAACAATCATATTGAAGTAGACGCAATATGGTCGTGATAACAAGATATTGAGTAGAAATTCATTTGATAAAAATTATTTTTTTTGCCGTTTTGATTGGTAGAGCTGGCTCAACGTGGTCAAAGCATTTTTCCATAAAGAAGATAGTAAATCTATTCTATCAGAAGTTTATGATAATGGAAAAACGATGTATAAGCCTGAAGTTTTATTTAAACTAGATGGGGGTAGAAGTTTAGTTTTAGTTGTGGATACTTGTGCTGACTATTCCTTTTTAAATGAAGATTTGGAATCAATATTTGTTGATGCTGGATATTCTGCTCAACGTGTTAATATAATAGCTTCTTTAGCAGATGGATCATACCGGGAGAGTACTAAAACATATATAATCAAAGGTCAACTAGAAATAAACAGAGGACTAAAATAATCATTCATTCATTGACGAATTTGTTTTAGATGCATATTTAGTGCCAAGTGATGTAGATGGCTTGTTAGGACTTAACACGTTATATGAGAACCAAACAAAAATTTCTTTTACAGCAAATAGAGTTTCATTTGAATTTAGAATTACCAACAGGAAAACCTTTCGAAATGTGAAATTTGATAATGAAGATTTATAAAGTTAGAATTAAAAAGTAAATTAAAATAGATTTTAAAATAAATATTTAAAATAAATTTAAATTTAAAAGTAAATAAATTAAAGTAAAATTAGGAAAGTTTAATTAGAGAAAATTTCTATTAACTATTAAACCTTTTGATAAATATGTGCATCATATTGACAGTGGAGATACCTCTCCAGTTTCTGTTAGGCCTTTCCCGATGTCTAGACGCGATAAACAATTTATTAGTGACTTGGTGGAAAGTTTAGTACAGGAGTGCATTTTAGAACCTAGTGAAGGTGGCTGGTCGTTGTCTTATTTTGTTAAAGACAGTAAGGGAAAAGATCCCCGATTTCTCCTAGATGCAAGAGCTCGAAACATTGGGTCTAAGAATATTTCTTACTTTCCTCCAAAAATTAAAGAGACTATTCGTCAATTGAATGATGCTTGTATTTTCTCAGTTATAGACTTAAGGAGTAATTGTAAAATTTTATATTTCATTTGTTTGTTATAACTGCAAGCCAGAATTGAGTAATTTTTAAATTTATTGTTGGTGCTAAGAGTGACCCAGTGCAAATAAGCGAGCAACAGTGATCTCCTGTAGCTGTGTAATCGACCACGGTTTTGTGAAGAAAAGTTTTGTGTGTTGTGTGCGTTACTGGCCAACTCCACTTAGGATAGCGCTGACCCCCACCCTCAGGAGGTGACTTGAGCTAGTGAACCGGTGAAATTTCAGTGGCTTAGATTTTCTCGCATAAAAAAATTCGTCAAATTAGACGTTTGACTGGCGCCCGTCTGAGAAAGCTCAGCGGTTTCGAAAGGTTACACGGACGAAAATTTTTTACTTCTTAATATTTTTTGATAAGTAAACAAATATGTATCCGAATGTCTGTAAACGAACGAAGACTTCTTTCTATTCTTTTCAGAAACAGTCTTTGATTGTACAAAGAACTATAAAGCGTGGCGTCAAAATTTAGAGATAAAAACATGATATCATTTTTTGAAACTGCCTTCAAGGAATCAATATATTTCAATTGTGATTAAAAAAAAGAAGAAAAAGAAGAAAAATAAATATCAATAAATGGAAAGAGGAAGGATTGGAAGGATTGCTTTAATGGAGAAACAAACCAAATAAAAAAACGTCCTCAAATGTGTTGAATTTAGATTTAATTTAAGAAAAAAAAGTAAAGGGTTTATTTATCCTCGAGAAAGCAATAATTCATAAAAAATCACTTATGTTTATATAAAATTTCATTTTTATTTTCATTTAACTTAAAAATTTAAATAGGTCACCAATGTACATTGAGACGATAGGTTCTGAAAAGAAAGGTTTGTTCGACATATACATTTTTAAAATGGAAAACTCTTCTCCATCGTGTTTTTTTTCGTTATTTTTCAGGCTTTTCAAATACAAAATAATAAAGTAAAATGAAAGATCTTTTGGATTTCTGAAAAAAAATATTCTTGATGGCAAATGAATAATTGACATCAATGCATTTGTATATCCTCTCAATTAAGAAATGTTAGTAAAAAGCAGCTTTCTCATCTATGTTTAATATTAATTTTCCATTTTTTAAAAATAGATTAAGGAATCACATTCATTGAAGCTCATTATCTACACTAAATTTTTGAAATCAAATTATCTGCGCAAACATGAAGTTAAACTACCATTCAGTTTCTTTCTAATAATAAAGATTAATAAAGTATTAATTTGCATTCCAAATAGCTTAAAAACAATATTTTTTCATCGTATCAGGATATTTTGAAATGCCTAAAATTGCCAGATACTCATATAAAAATCATGTTGACATATTTCAAAGGATTTTGCTATGGGTGTGCTGTGGGATTTCACAACCAAAAGTGCGCCGTGAATCAAAAGAATATTGAGAAAACTGATCTATAAGGCATTTATGCTGGTTTGAGGAATATAAACCTAATCTCTGAGTTCGACTTTACAATCAAACAATTTAATCTATGAAGTAGTTGACATTCATAAATAAACTGGTTACACAAGTGAATAATAAAATAGAAATTTCTGTACAATTGTTTCTTAGTAATAGATGCTTTCACTAGAGTTCACATAGCACTTACGAATTCCCTTTGCGTTGTGAATAAAAGATAGTGTCTTTATTATAATCTGCAAGAGTTCACTTGTTTTGTGCTAAATATATTTTAAAGTTCACTTTCCTGTGTACGAGTTCGTTACCTATTTACTTTATGTCTTAACACTACTATTAGTTCCTTTATGAATATCACGATATGTGGAAACTATACCTGATAGATTCCTAAAATCAAAATGTTTCTTGTATCTAATTCATCCTTTTAAGTTTAAACTGTTGAAGTCTGTTTCACTCTATGTGTTCTTCTATTCCTTTAGAAAAAACCGACAAAAATGATAAGGAAAAAATATAACTTACGAAATTTCCTGATATTAATTCCGGCATCTCTTATTCAATTGATAATCCTGAAAAAATTCGATGATAATAATCCAAAGTGATATACATACATGTCGCTTTAAAACGTTCATGAGAATCACTAGTTCCTAACAGTATTCCCGTCTCCTTACAACGGATGATTTCTGTAAAAACATTGATCATAGAAATAGTAATCGTTGATTACTTATTATCCGTATCCCTTTAGATCATTTTATTATCAATATAGTTCGTATTCAGCAATATACTCAATCTGAAACTGCAGTAATACATAGCATGAAAATCACTCCCTGAGTTTTTCCATATTCAGGATGAGAGCTCGCCATAGCTTCTATCTTCTTCAACACAATAAGCAACGAACAACACACAATACAACAACAATCGACAGACCGTGAATATGAATATCATTGTTGAGCATTAAACTTTTTTATTCTTTTAAAAACATTCAATCTTTCGGGCAACACATTTTCATTATAATAATTGATATCATCTTGCTTTCGTGGTTCAACTATTAACCTTCAACTCACTGTTGAAATATTGTACCCAATTTAAATTAAAGAAAAATTCTAAATAACATTTTAGAAAAATAAAATACAGAAGTAAAATAAATCTGTACATTATTTTTTAATATATTCAATCAATTTTGTAGCGTAATATAGCAATTAAAACAGAGTTTTTAAAATATCAATCCTTAATGTCCTTTTAACCGAATTTTATTGGTTTTTTGTTTTGTGGTTTTGGTTGTTAAAAAATAACTATAACTGTAACTCAGTTACTTTTTTAAGAAAGTAACTGCAACTCAATTAGTTTTTAAAAGTAACTTACCCAAGCCTTTATAATATTGTTGAACTCAACTTAATCTTACTTTGAATTTCTCAACGGATCCATCTGCTTTCCTTTTCAACTTGGAAATTCACTTAGCAGAAAATGGTATTGTACCATCTGGTAATTTTGCGTCTCACCATGTGCTATGACTTTTTTTTTGGATTCTCATGACTTCTTACTTATAATATAATTTTAGTAAGTCCTTCTGTTCTACAATTTCACATTTCAATGTTTTATTCTTTATAGTCCTCGACCTCAAATTCATGTATGTTTTCTCTATATCTTCATTTATAGTACACTTCATTTTTACTTTGTTCAATTAACGATCTTCAAAATTGGTCGGTGCGAAATTGCCAATATAAAATAACCCCATTCTCTGCAATTCATCCGAGCAACATTAAAATCCGATTAATTGACATATCAACCATTATTGCAACATTGTTGAAGGAATAAGTTAACCCCAAGGAAATGTGCATCTCATTTTATTTTGCGAGAACACCCTTATCAGCACTGCCAGTTGTCTACAAAATTTAGCAACGCTTTTGCAGTTAAATATCAGAGTTTTAAATAATAAATTAGATGGCTTTACTAAAAGATACTTATATATTAAGTCTTCCTTTACAAAAATCAATAAAGACCATCCATTGCTATTCATTATGTTCACAAATAATAATAACAATCCAATAATGAAGTTTTTAACTGTTAATTCTTGGCTGAAAAGAACTTTAGATTTGGGCAAGAACTTAGGGTACAGACCAGTTTTTCGCTTTTTAAAAACAATGTTTTAAGATTATTCAAAGTGTTAAGGTGTTCAGGAAACTGGTATTTTTAATAAATTCCACATTGAAAAATACTTTCAGTTAAAAATACAAATATCAGCAAACCTTGATTTGTACTCAAATTCAGGCACATCGGCGTAAGGTGTCCATCAAAACTTCATTGGTTAGTTAGATTAAGTATTCCAGTAAGACCCACTGAGGCCCATTGGGACGCGCTGGAGGCAAGGCTCCAATATTTCAATGACCCCGGGGCTGAGGTGAGGTTGGGTGGTCAGCCGCCTGTACCCGCGGGAATGAAACTCGATAACCATTTTACAGAAGACTCAGTAGACCTTAGGAACCGTTTGGCGAAGAATGGAGATTGGAAAAATTCCCACCCTCCATCCTCTATTGAATCCGCCACCTCCGATCCACATCCAAGTGGTAATAATAGCATTGATAACGATTTTTATTTTTTACTAAAGCTCTTAAAATGTTTCTTTTTTAGTTGATTTAATTTACTTTTGGATTTATTACTGTTATTTAAATATAATGTTATTTTCATTAATCAGAAAAAAATCAAAACAAGAATTACTACAAGTATCTCTTCAGTTTATACTGTTCAAAAGATTACAAAAGTTTTAAATGAAGAAAATCAACCTCTTTTCTAAGTTTGTTTTTGTTTTTTGAAATGGTGAGACTATCAAACTAGCAATTCAATTTTTTTATGAATCCAGTTTTTTTCTATAAATAATATATTGTTTTTCATTTTATCTCTAGATTGCCATTTATGAAGAATTCAACCAAAGACTGGTGTTTAACTCCTGAATCATTTAACATCTCACTTCAACAATCGAAAGCAGTACTTGATCACTTTATTAATAGTAGCAGCTGTAACTGTCCGCTTAGATCTGAGGAATATCGATACATGGCCGATATTGCATATTTTGTAATGCCTGGTACTTTAATGAAAACACTTGATGTGTACATTATTTTGTTTAAAAGCAATATAATCTTTGTTATTAGTGAATATTTTAAATTAAATATCAATTCTCTTTTCGCTAATATTTGTGGGAACTTAGGTCTCTATATAGGTATTTGCATCCCTTCCATAATTGAAGGTTTAGAATTAATTTGGTATTTGATAAAAAAAAAGAATACCCGATAGTTTGAAATATTCTCAAATTCAATAGAAATCTTGAGTTCGATGAAAGGAAAATCAGTAAAATTAAAAAAAATATATATATCCTTATAGAAACATATTTCATATATTGACTATCTTGTAAAATAATTACTTCTGGAAACCCTACTTCTGAATAATCTTTTACTCCACAATATTTCGACCTTCACTTAGAAGGACGAAATATTGTGGAATAAAAGAGTATTATAATATTAATAGGAATTCCAGAAAAACTATCTTTAATTTTTCAATTTCATTTTAAAACCATTTTCCAAATGTTTCAATTAAACCTTCGTAGACCTTTGAAGTACTGTATTCAATAATGTAATAACCGCTTTTTTATTCATTGCTTTTATGTTGCCAAAATATAATAGCATTTATTTCATTACAAGATAATATTCTATCCGTCCATCCGTCAGCTTTAAAAGGATCCAAACGATATATCAGACACAAATATGTAATGGATAAGAGGAACTTGAAACTCCCAATAGGTCATCATATCCATACAAGTAGGTCGAGTCCAGCAACCTGACTCACAGTTCACGATCGAACGGTACAGATGTGCACCTATTACTACTGATATATGCTGTCGCCCATGTTTATCGGATGGATTTGCTTTATGGTCTGGCAATTAACATTCTCGAATGTACTTTGAATGTGTGGTTTATTTTCCGGCTTTCTATATAAAAAAGGCAATGTATTTCAATTTTAATTGTTTTGCCCGTAGACATCAATGTACGGGAATGAAACATGTTGTAATCTCCTTTTTAAATACATTTTAATGTGTCTTATCATGTGTATAATCTTTATTAATCACTACCGTTTTAGCAACACACGTAAAATATTTTATTAGAACTGTGTTGACCATAATTAAAACCATAAAATCCATAAAATATCTTTGATAAATCAAATATTGAATCAATTAAGAAAATCTATGTTTAAAATGCTTCGAGATTTTAAAAAGTTATTTATTTCGTTATTTTTCAAGTTAAATTAAAAAAAGGGAAACAAATGATAGTATATGTATTTGAAAAAAGATAATACTCAAAGTATTACAGTTCGAGATATTATAAAATCTCCCGTTTGATTGTTTGTTGTTTTTTTTTCTAAAACTTTTCTTGTTTGTTTGTGTCGGAACCCACAATCGGGAGCGAGTATGGGTTCCGCATATTCTTTATGCCTTCGAAGTTTGTCATTGAAGTGTTGAGTATGGCTGATGTTTCATAACAAGGATGAAACGGCCGTACCAGAAGCCACTTCGTTAAAGAGTTATTGGCATAAATTTGTTTTGCTTTATTTTCATTATGTGCATGATGGTTAATTCCCCTTTTCTTAAGATCTTCATCTGCACCTGCTTAGCTTTATTTTTTTAATATCATTAGTTTTTGTTTTTGTGGAAAAAAATAATTAATGTGATTAAACATATATAATTTAGAATTTAGGTTTTTGATAATAATTATATATTAAGTATTCCATCGAAATTTGCATCGAGATTAATACCTAAGTATTTCTGAACATGTATTTTTTCAATATTTTTACAATTTCACATGATTTGAAGATTTCTAACACCATAACAATTTATATTATATAATTTTCTTTCAACATTCGAATGAAGGGATTTATTTTTTCAATGATAATCATCAATTTACTTCTTGAGTGATTCATTGTTAATTTGTTTGCAGTAGACACAGAAACAATAGAATAGAAATCTATATACCATATTTCTCTATCAACTCTCTTCTTTTCATATTTTGTAATAGACAAATGACTCCACTCCAATCATTGAATATTTAAAAATGTTTATTTAAATACTATTTGCGAATTTTCGGGAACAAATATTAAGGTTATTCTCTACCTCAAGCATATTTGGAATTAATACAACAAACAGTAACAGAAAACAGAAGGAACATTAAAAATTAAAAATTAAATCGAAATACATTATATAATTATGTGCAAAGTTAATCACGTCTGAAGCCACCGGATATGAGATGAGGACCGAGGGTGAGGCTGCTGAAGAAGGGCTATGACGTGGGTAGACCTAATAGTAAAAGAAGACAAAATAAAAACTAACGAGAAATGAAACCATAAAATTGTATTACGCATTACAAGGATTCCGTTCAAACTTCAGTTTTCCGAAAGAATACTTACAAGGTATAATACTTAATTATTTTTCTTATTGCCCAACAGTATTTAAAATTAACATTGTTCACATGGCCGTAAATAGAGCATTTAACTTATGTAATACCCTGCACAATTTCAACAATGAAATTGAAACCATACGCCTTATACTTCAGAATAACGACTACCCGGATTCATTTATAAATAAGCATCTCTGTAGTGCCATCCGAAACAATACGTAGGTAATCCAAATAATAATCCCAAACCAACCAACTTTGTATCAATTCCCTTTCATCCTCAATTATTTTATGCACTTAGAAGCATACTCCGACCCTTCAATATTTCTTTAACTTCAAAATGTACCAATACTTTAGATCGTAACATACAACCCTCCAACCCCCATTCCGATACTAAATGCACTTCTAATGTTTTTACATAGGAGAGACGATACAATGGCTCCAGGATCGAGTGTCACAGCATATTTATGCTGTTGCTAACAAGGATTTCAATTACACTTCGGCAGTCCACTCTCATCAACTCCCTCATTCAATTACCTTCTCCAATCCATCTGTACTATGCAAGGAGCCCAATCATTTCCTTCGGAAATGTAAGGAATCCATTTCAATTCTTACTTCCCCAAATTGTTATAATACTACAATTTCTGTTCAAGCTATAGCTGACTACTGAATTAATAAACCACTTTTTTCCCACCATTAAATATACAATTTTATGGTTTCATTTCTCGGTAGTTTTTTTTTTTTTCTTCTTTTACTATTAGGTCTACCCACGTCATAGCTGCTGCTTCAGCAGCCACACCCTCGGTCCTCATCTCATATCCGGTGACGTCAGACGTGATTAACTTTGCAGGTACCGCATCATTGATTTATGTGTCCTCAATGGTTCAGAGCTCCCTTAAGACGATTGGGTTTTCAAAATGTCATATAGACACATGTCTTGTAAAATTTTATTGGAAATAGAAATTGAAAAAATTGAAATTGAAAAATTTTATGATGATTTTTATTTAACAACTAGCTGTACCCGGCATGCGTTGCAATGCCATTCAAAGAAAGAAAGGGCTCGTGAGAAGAGGCCGTAAATATAAGGTCCCAGTGTCGATCTGGGGTGGGACACTTAGGCCCCTGTGTCGCCATCCCCACCCAAGTGTGGTGTCCCTGCCTCCCATAGGAAAGCGAATTTTTCCTTATTTGCAATTGACTTGGGGGCCCCGAGAAGGGGCCCTAAATATAAGGTCCCGGTGCCGGTCGGGGGTGGGACACTTCAGCCTTTGTGCTGGCTTCCTCCCACCCAAGTGTGGTGTCCCTGTCCCAAATAGGAGAGCGAATTTTTCCCTTTTTTGCAATTGACTTGGGGGGCCCGAGAAGGGGCCCTAAATATAAGGTCCCGGTGTCGATAGGGGGTGGGACACTTAGGCCCATGTGTCGCCATTCCCCCACCCAAGTGGGGTGTCCCTGCCCCCCATAGGAGAGCGAATTTTTCCTTATTTGCAATTGACTTGGGGGCCCGAGAAGGGGCCCTAAATATAAGGTCCCGGTGCCGGTCGGGGTGGGACTTTTCAGCCTTTGTGTTGGCTTCCTCCCACCCAACTGTGGTGTCCCTGCCCCCCATAGGAGAGCGAATTTTTCACTTTACACAATATTTGTGTAGTTCTTATTTTGACCATCAGGTGGATATTAGGTTTTTCAGGGCTTTTACCCCTTTTCAACCCCTTTGGGGGGGGGGGGCCGGGTTCTAAGGTATCCTATCTTTTCCGCAGTGTCCTAAAGAGTAATTCTGCAAAGTTTGGTCCAGATAGGTCAAAGTTCCTAGGAGCGTATAAAGGACAAAGGGACAAAGAGACAAAGAAACTCAGAAAGAAAGATACATTCATTTTTATATATATAGATCTAATTACTTAGAATTTAAAATAATTTATTCATTTTTTTAATAAATCTATTTGGATCATTCGAATTTTCTAACAAAATCTTATTAATTAAATTTTTGAACTTATTTACGAAATAGTCTTTATTTATAACAGCAATTTCATATATCTATAATTATGTGATAAATAAGGAGGAGAGGTTTGGAGCGCCTTAGGCAAAAAAATGTTGGGCAAAAATTGACAAATTTGGTGCAGATACTATTCAGATCAGGGGTTACAATTTTGCACCATCAGAATGGCACCATCGGAGAGAAACTGTCGCGATATGGTGAGCTAATCAGATGTAGGAACGAGAACGAAAGCCTACATTTAACAATAGGTTTTACAGTTAGTCAGCTACACCCCCAATATATTGTCCTTGCACATTGTCCAAACTCTGCATTCTATGGATAATAGATTCTACTGTTGACCGCAGGAAATCTCCAGAGATTTGTCTCACGTAAAGCAGTATTCGGTCCTTCAATATTATCAAACTAACGACGTGTCCGTAGTAAACCATTGCTTTCAAGCAACGCCACATTCAATAGTCACATGGTATGCGATCAGGCAAAAGTGCATGCGACGTCTTCGGGAATGCTAGACTAATTATGTGGTCGTCGGTGAAATACTGACGTAGGACTTGCTGTACTAACAATCCTATGTGATTGAGTGCTCCATCCTGCATGAACAGTTATCTCAAGACATCCATGAAATTGAATGTCTGGAATAACGAAATACCGCAGCATCTGTTGATATCGCACTGCATGACAGAACATGTCATTGGTCCTGTTCGTTGCAGTTCTTCGAAAAAGTACGGACCAATTACGAAGGAGGCAGAAAAGCTTCACACCACACTGTGACCTTCAGTAGATGAAACGGCATCTGCTATCATGATGATTCGCGGTAGCCCAAATCCGACTGTTGTATGTATTGACAGTACCACAGAGATTAAAATGTGCCTCATCACTCTTTAGAATGTTCCATGTCTATGTGTCCTCCACCTTCATCCAGATAGTTGAGAGAAATGCAGACGCGTTTCCGCATCCCTTGAGCCAGTTGGAAGACTTGGCTAACCCTAACCCTTACGGGTAAAACTTCAGCACTTTCCGCATGTTTTTCCATACAGTTAAATACGGCGTATCGAGTTATCTGGATACTGCCCAAGCATTGCTAGATACGAGTGCAACATTCGCTTCCACTATGGACGTCGCAACAGTTTCCACTTCGTCATTTGATACTGGTTTACATTCGCATCCTGGTTGAACTTGTAAAGATCCGATATTTTAAAAATATGAAATCATGTTTCGCAAATTGATAATAGTTATCGAATCCTTATAGGTCCTTTATTGTTCGGAATAACCGTAGTGCAATGGACCCATTACTGTTATTTTGGTAATAAACTTTACGAGCAACACAATTTTATGTAAACACAGCATTGCATATAGTAATGTTCACAGCCCCATGCAGCAGGTCGAACTGACCAATGCCACTCATGTTGAGACTTATATCCGAGTACCGGATGACATCTGCTTTCTGTCACTAGGCGGCTGTCACTGTAGAGCACCAGTTTCCTACCTGGAGGCGACATTCGGAACTAAAAAATTTTTTCTGGGAAATCGAAATTCCGTGGTCTGAACAGTATATACACGAAATTTGGCCTTTTTTGGCCTAGCATGTTTTTGCTTAGCGCGCTCGAAAAACCTTCTGTTTAATTATGACCACCCGGTAAATTAACATTTTTGATTTTATAAACCTTTTGTATCAAACTTAGTTTTCCACAGTAAAATGCAAAAATGGTCAGAAATCTCCCATTCAATAATACTGTTACTAAAACAGCATTTTTAACATTAAAAAGCAATGATCTATATATGTTTGGGAATATGATTTATTAGGTTATCTTATTTCTAGTTGTGTTACAAACATTATTTCTTTAATCTTCGAAATAAAAAATTTCGAAATAATTTGAAACAGTTAATTGCAATTGTTAATGTTAATATCTATAATTCGTAATACCTTAATTCTTCTATATATATAAACAAATAAAAAACATCGTTCAAAACTTCATTTTACTCTCAAAGTAAAATGAAGTTTTGAACGATGTTTTTTATTTGTTTATATATATAGAAGAATTAAGGTATTACGAATTATTTAAGCCTTAAGGCAACGAAGTAAGAAGAATTGAAGAAGAACAGGTTTGAAGTTTTTTCCATCATGAATTTCATAAGAAATATAAGAATCAACTACGGTTACAGAACATTTTATTGGATGAAGGAACACAGAAAATGTGTTATTAATTTAGCAAAATGGGAAACACACCAAGAGTTTTTGAAATTCAGTAAATATTGTAATATTATTCCAAGAACTATCGATAGGATAAAGATTCCAGTTTTAATTAAAAACAACAAAACAGAAAACTTAATTAAGAATTTTAAGTGGAACTTACTGATATCACAATTGGACAACACCAACAAGAAGATAGATATTCTCCAAAAAGAAGAATTGAAGTTGAACAAAAGATTGAAGTTTTCTTTACCAGATAATATTTATACAGATTTAATGAGTAGAGACAATATTAAATACACCAAAGATTATAAGAGACTCAGAGAGAAAAAAATCAAAAAAGTCAATAAGATCGTAAAGGAAAAAGACAAATTAAATTTTGAAACTTCTTGTAAAGATTCAAATTATATTGTTAATTTGAGTAAGAAACCGTTAAGTAAGAGTGAGAGCATTGCTCTTAATAAAGGTTTAGAATTTAATTTGAATGTAGGCTTTAATGAAACCAAAGTAATTTCAGAGTTAGAAAGAAAATCAGGAATTATCCAGTACGATAAGGAAGTTCTATTCCAGATTTATAGAAACATGTATCAAAAAGATGAGAATAAATTTAGAAATATATCAGAAAGAGAATTAATAAAGATTAAAAATATCTTAAAAGATGAGACAAGAATCTTATCAAAATCTGATAAAGGCAATAAGATAGTTTTAATGGACATTGAAGATTATAAATCCAAAACTGTTGAAATGTTAAATAGTGATGATTTTGAGGAAATCAAGGAAGATCCTACATACAAGCTATACAAGAAATCTAAATTAATAATCCAAGAATTAAAACAGATGAAAGTATTAAATTATTATCAGTACAAGGAGATTACAAAAGATATGTTAAGGACACCTACCTTTGAACCTAGGGTAAAAACACACAAGGAAAACTACCCTTTAAGACCGGTGATAAATTCTTTTGGTTCACCTCTCCAAAATTTAGGTAAATTTATGAATAAAATTATTAAAAAGATTCCATTAGATGTTCCAGAGATAATTTTAAAAAATACTACTAATTTATTAGATTGTTTGAAAACATATAAGGAAGAAAGAATAAAAAAGAAACATAAGATAAGATTATTTTCTATGGATGTAGTGTCAATGTATACTAATGTTCCAATATTAGATACATTAGAGATAATAGAAAGAAAATGTGAAGAAAATGAGAATATCCTGAAAGAACATAATTTAGATAAGGAAACTTTCATGGAAATATTGAGACTTATATGTGACAATAAGTATTGTAAATTTAATGATAAATTGTATAAACAAAAAAAGGGTTTTCCTATGGGTAGTCCGGTTTCGGGTTCAATGTGTAACATATATTTAAATTGGTTAGAAAAGGAATTCATATTAAAATGGAACAAAACAAATTACTCTTATTGGAGGTATGTAGATGATGTTTTATTGATATGGGAAGGGACAGATAGGCAATTTTCGCAATTTTTTAATTATGTTAATTCAATAAATGGTAACATTAAATTTACTTGTGAAAGAGAGAAAGAAAATGTATTACATTATCTTGATGTTTTGTTAATCAACAAAAATAACTCAATTTCTTTTGAATTCTTTCAGAAAGAATTCCAGAGTAAACATGTACTAAATTATGAGTCCAATCATAAAATTTCTACTAAGAAACAAATTATCTTTAATAATTTAAGAAGAATAACAGCGTATACAGAGGACAAAAAATTATGGAAGTACAAAATCAATGAATTTTATAATAAACTAAGAATGAATGGCTATCCGCCAAATTTTATAAAGGTAAACTTCAATAATTTCTTTAAGAGAAGGAATGTAACAAACAATGAAGTCATTCCAAATCAAATTAGCAATTATAAATATGTTAAGTTTCCAATTGGTTTTAAAATAGAGAAAAATGTAAGAGATGTTCTTACAAAAAATAATATGAAAATAATTTTTTACAAGGGGAACAGTTTGTTCAAGAAAAGGAAAGAAAAAGTTGTAAACATTCTTCATTGTATGGGAGTTATATATAAGTTAAAATGTCGAACATGCCAACAATTCTACATCGGAAGTACAGGAAGAGCAATGGAGGAACGCCTAAAAGAACACATTGGAGCTTTCCAAAATAATAAACCAGGATTATCGGATTGGGCTAATCATGTTCTAAATTTATCTCATAATCCGGACCCCATAGTTGAAATTATTTGTCATGCTAAAGAAGAAAATGAAAGATATATGATAGAATCAGGTTTAATCAATATAGCGAATTGTTTTAATAGGGATAAATCCTTACAAATGAATAAAATTTCTTTTGGATTATTTACAAAAATTGTAAACAGAAATAAACAAATTAAAGCTGTGTTAAATTTAGTTCAATAATAAGGTTATTGCGATTGTTTAAAAACAATGATATTACAATTCTTTGATACGAGGAGATGGTATAGTGTAGTTAGTATTTTATATATTGTAACTTTGGTAGAATATTTCTTGTATTGAAATTGTTATACTTCACTTCTGTTTTAAAAAATGGAAGAAAGAGTTGTATTTTATTTTCTCCTGAAGAAAATATCCGTTAAGGATATCGAAATATTGAGAAGCAGTAAAATGAAGTTTTGAACGATGTTTTTTATTTGTTAATATCTATGTTCTTGTCACCTAGCATATAATTTCCCATTATATAAGCTTTGGATATTGGTTATATTTGTATTTATTTCTTCAATAAATAGTCTTATTCATTAACAAAGCCTTATTCATTACTAGTGGTTTGTACAAAACATACATGATAAGTGTCTTTTTGTTGTTTAAATAACAATTACAAAGTTAATTTTCAGACGTTACAGAGTTGATAAGCAATTGATAAATAAAATATAATTGCCTATAAAAAAATAACAATGTGATATAAAAATAATGATTAAAAGTACAGGCAAAGTAATGTTTATTATTTATTGTTAGCCATTTGCTTGAAGTTTATTTTCGACAGTTGTTAATGAAAGATTATGATATGCACGTGGGAAGTAACAGGGTGTTTCATTCTGCGCGAGCAAGAATGAACTGGAATTTTTATTAAATCAACGAGTGCGTTGATTGTTGTATTAATCAACGAACATGCAGATGTGTATAATTTGGACAAGTATAAAAATAAGTTTATAAAATTTAAATCCACTGAAAATAAATATCCAGAATAGTTTTGAAAATTAATAGAAGAATATCATCAAACTGTGGATAAAATGATAGTGATACCAGGATTGGTCAGTGATATTTTTGGAGTTCATCAGTTCCGGTGTTTCAATGCTTCCAGTGTTAGTAAAATCTACAATTCACAGAAATGAAGACACCGGACGTTTGTTATATGAACTGAAATTTAATCAGCAGTTTTAAGTTACGTTAATTATAGATCTGTTTCAAGCAAGTCAATTCTTAATACAATCATATTCCTTAGCTCGCTCTTTTGACTTCGCCCTGAGCGTCGAGATTAGACACTTACACAATTCTGTCTGCCTTGCAATGTTTTCTTCAATTGTAAGCACAATCAAAATCTCCAATCTTAGAAATAACCGATCTCATTTTCATTCACATTTACTACAGTAACTTGAGCAATGAATAATAAAAACGGCACACGCACTTTACATAAGGAATAGCAAAACTTCATAAGATATATAAAGTATACACTACAAAAGAGGACAGTTTCGTCCGGCAGTGGATTGCTCTGGACTTCGTCACCTAAACTACAAGTGACAAGGAAACGGTCATATATAGATAAAGAATTTAGGTACAGTATGGATTTAGTATCATGAAAATTTGTTGATTTCTATTGCGTGGGCAGAAATAAGGGATGAGTCCGTGTTTAAATTCTTCCATGAATTCTTATACAGACGCTTTTTCAAGAATTGTTTGCTCTCCCAATATAAAAACAGGTTTGATTGGCGTAAGAGATTAGATAAATAGTGCGTTTGGTGTCTTAAGAGATTTGTTTTGAGTTTTGGTTCATATAAGGTTAAAATTAATTTTATTATTGGCTTTGTATGATAGACATATATCAGTGTTGGAGAAAACTTTATTTATAAGTTGGAACACAGGTTGAATGTACGGGATTCTTACATAGATTTGCTTTTCGGTGTTGTTTTCTGTTACGCAATTTATATATATATTTTGAGTATAGTTGAACGGAACATGTCTTGAATGAAGGAGGGGGGTATTGATTCACTAAAAAGAATTTGAAGATCCTGTGAAGTTCGAGGAGGAAATCTTTCTCTGTAGTGGAAATTAGGAAGACATTTCTTACTTTCATAGTGATTAGATGTACGTTCTTAGATGTGTGGTTGGAAGAAAGGAAATTAATAGTTCTGTCTGAGGCGATTGGTTTTGTGAAACAACTGGTTTCAATGTGATCGTTGAGCTTGACCATGACATCTCGATAAGAGCTCTATTTATCATCTGTTGGGATTTTAGAGGAAAAACAGATATCTGAGTGAATCACGTTGAAAGCGTCCAATATTGTAGTGGCATCTGAAGGTTGGGATATTACAAAATGTCATCGACATGTTGCCAAAAGAATTTCACCTTGTTTTTTAAGAATTTGCAGATTTCGGAATTTACGGAAATGAATGTGTTCTCACACCATCTTTCATTCTTGCATTTTCTCACAGAATTAATACTACAACCCAGATGACAAGCGATTCATCTAGCTGATCAGCAGGTTTCTCACTGTCCAACAATGCAACCTCTACTTCATGTCCTTCAGTTGCCCATAAAGTCAATTTCATCACATTGAAACGAAATTAAAATTGATGATAAACTGATCTGAATTTACATTTCAATGAAACAGAATGGATCTAAAAAAAATTATGAGACTCTTGTTAAGATTGGCCAATAATGTAATAAATCTGAAGACATTTTGTGATGGTTATATTTTTGCTCTTTCCGAATGCAACAATATCTGTTCAGTCTTCGAGAAAAAGGTTTCAAATATTGTCTCAAAGTCAACGGAGGGATAATATTTATATGTATCATGAACCCTCGCCACTACATGAGAAAGGTCATATGCCAGTTCCATCTAAATATGACCATAGCCAGTAGTCCGAAACTATTCATAAGATAAACATGATGGGATTTAGAAAAAAATTCCCTTCCCTGCCACCAAATAATGACAATAAAGAAAGACATCTTCGGCAACTGTGAAAGGATCATGCAGAATTGAATTACGAACTTTTGAAATGTTATAAGGTTCATTGAATAAAACTAATAGATCAACATATTTGACTAACTATCGACAATTTATGAAAAAAACGTAACAGCTCAAAATTTGCACTGCAGGTGACTTTAGTCCATGTTGAAAATCAAAACAAACAACATATCTTTTTCTACAGAACAAAGCCCAGAAAGAGGATGTCGAGAACATTAAGAAAAGATTTTACTTTTGGAACTGAATAATTCTCATTTGAAGACCTTAAATCACCGCTGCCAACTATCAAACTCAAGAGAGATTCAAATTAGTCGGAGGAGAATATGATTCACTATTTTTCGATGTCAATGTATCGATGTCAATAACATAAGTATCCGTAGTGATAAGGTGACAAGCCACACATTTCAGGCATTGTATATTTTTATGAAATATTTTTATTTTTATATATTAAATTCAAGTATTCTGATAAGGTTTATTTGTCATGATTCTTCCATTATCTCCTTGTAATGTGCAATATTAACTTACAACATGCATTTCAATAAAAACTAAAAACCAGCTATTGCTTTTAATGAAAAGGAATAGTGAATAAAAAATAACGTAGTTGAAAAAGTTCTAATGAAACGCATTGTATAATACCGAATTAGTTTAGCAACAATCATTATGAAAATCTAGTCTTAAAAGATCAAAGGATATTAAGGTAACAAACAGAAAATTAAACAACCAATAACACTTCCATATAAAAGGTCGCAGTAATTAAACTGATACTACTCAAAGGCATCTGTACCCTTTGCCTTTTCTGCTTTGTAGCTCGACCAAACAATTGGAATAGCACTAAATTTTGCGGGAAGACTAATGAAGATATGGGAAGAATGATTTCGTGAGAAATAATAAGTAGTCCCAATGCTCGCCGATAACAGGAAATGTGGCGCTGTTGTAGCCTAGGTAGCCGAGAATTTGAATACAATGCAGTTAACAGCCGTTCATACAAATTCTCGTCTACATAAGAGATGGGAAATCTTCAGAAAATTCCGATTGCTAGTTCTGCTCAATATGCGGCTTACGTTTCCTCAGCGTGCGCTACTTGTGAAGTTATTTTACCTTCAGCGATCAAAAGCAGAACAGGCTCTTCATTTAAAAGCCGTGAGAACCTGCGTAAAGGTCCGCTGTGAGTTAATGATTCAATTGATGATTAGAAAGTTTCAAGAAACGGGATCGCTAGCATTTCGGCCTGGCAGAGGATGGAAACCAGTGCCAGAACAGACAATTACATACATTCCAACTGCGATCGTCGATGACATAGTGGGGATACGTTGTAGTAGTACAGCGCTTGTAAACAACTGGATTGGACATGTACCACAGCATGGAAGGTCTTGTAGAAAGTTATCTTCTTCTCTCCTCAGAAGATCGGGCGTACAACCACTTGAACACATTGTTTATGTTAGGCGATTGATGTTTGCTCTTATGTTTCTTGCCAAAATGGAAGTCACGATGCTTGGTCTTGGAGAATTTTATGGGGAGATGAGGCCTATTTTTATATAGATGGGACTGCCGACATCAGAAATCCTCGAAATTGGGCATCCAAATCACCCCATGCGTTGCAAGAAATCCCATTATATTCCCCCAAAATCACTGTTTGATATGGTTTCAACAGATTTCATCGTAGGTCCATTCTTTTTTTCTTTTTTAGAATATTACTCCGAAAGGACCAGTAACCTGTTTCATCACCACTTCTGTTCGTCATTCCGCGCCTTCAGCAAAGACAGTGTCTGGACGACATAATTTTTATGCAAGATGGAGCACCACCTCATACTGCTTTATTAGTACAGCAGCTTCTACGGCATCACTTCACAGACGAAAGTAATCAGTCGCTTTTTTTCTGTTTGCATGGTCATCTCATTCCGCTGATCTAATGCCCTGCGACTTTCGTTTGTAGAGTTACTTGGCGTCTAATGTCTATCTTACGGTCGTCACCGTAAGAAACCATAAGGACAACATTTTCAGGCCTTTGATGAACATGATACTTTCGGCTGTAGAAACTTTGTGCAGAGGATATTATTCCTAGTCCTCAAGAACGGTGGCTACATTGAACATGGGCCAGGAACTGAATGTGCTGCATAAAAGTTGATACTTCAGTTCAATTTAGTCTTTGTATTTCATTTGTGTCTGTCCATTGCAACTCTTTTTTTAAATTGCACAACACCACATAACCCCTTATCTCTGACTTTTGGGACTACTTTTTTCGCAGAATCTTTTTTTCCATCTCTTGGTTAGTCCCCATCAAATTTGATGTCATTTTGGTTGGACTACAGAAAACTGTGAGCGGTTTCAGTTTAATTACGCCCATCTTGCATATTCAAATGTTACTAAACTTGGCAGAAAGATGACTAATATGTTCTAAATGTATTAACAAAAAATAAACACAAAGAATAAAGGTGGCAGCATCTCTGCTGGAAAAAGCAGGTGATTACCGGGTCATTCCACGTCAAGTCATCCAGGCCATGTCACCCACTACCTAGTTATGAACTGAGATTTTGTGTACTGCTATTATACTTAATTTCATGAACTTTTGCCAATTTTTATTGCTTTATATACATTTTATTGATAATAATAGCAGAAAGTTTGATACAATGTGATACTTCAAAGCGAATTGTGAAAATTTAAAAATTGGCTGCAGTTTTTAAATGGAAACAAGTAGGCTGACAATTTTTTCCCTGAAATGCATTGTGACATGTAGTTTACAAAAACATAAAAGAATTGGCCATATAAAATTTTGTTTAAATTGTTTTTTATTTTTTTTTGTTTTTTTGGGGGGTTAATTTAAAAAAAAATTGGGGCACTTGCTCCCCTCTGAAATTCCTTGAAAAAAATGGAAAGAGATTGCAAATAGTAAAGTTTCATCAAAAAAAAATCAGTTTGTAGAAATGAATGGCACTTTCAAAAAAAAATCGTGAAAGAATTGGCCATATAAAATTTTGTAGATTAATTTTTTTTTTGGTTAAATTTCTAAAAAAAATTTGGACACTTGCCCCCCTCTGAAAAATCATTGAAAAAATTACAAAGTGATTTACGAATAGTAAAGTTTCCTCACAAAAAAAAATCAGTTTTGAGAAATGAATCGTACTCTCAAAATAAATTCGTAAAAGAATTGACAAATAGCATTTTGTAGTTTAATGTTTTTTTGGTTAAATTTCTAAAATAACATTTGGACACTTGCCCCCATCTGAAAATCCTTGAAAAAAATTAGGAAGTGATTTACAAATAGTAAAGTTTCATCACAAAAAAATCAGTTTTGAGAAATGAATTGTTCTTACAAAAAAAAATCGTGAAAGAATTGGCCATATAAAATTTTGTAGAATATTTTTTTGGATTAAATTTGTAAAAAAAAAATTGGACACTTGCCCCCTCTGAAAATGATTAAAAAAATTATAAAGTGATTTACAAGTATTAAAGTTTCCTCACAAAAAAAATCAGCTTTGAGAAATGAATGGTACTCTTAAAAAAAATTCGTGAAAGAATTGGGCAAGTAAAATTTTGTTGATTAATTTTTTTTATTAAAATTAAAAAAAAAATTGGGGCACTTGCCCTCCCCTCTGAAAATCATTGAAAAAAATTAGAAAGTGATCTGCAAATGTTAAATTTGCATCACAAAAAAAAATCAATTTTGAGAAATGAATGGTACTCAAAAAAAAATTCATCTTGAATTTTGAGAACATTTCCATTCAGCCATTAACATTCCCACAATATCACAATAATATCAGAATATCACAATAATAGAAATACTGTTAACCACTCAATAAACATTAACAACATAAGTGAGCATAAAAATACACAGATGTACTTCATCTTGAACAACAAAATGGAGATTTTCACTGAAATCCATTAAAATTAAAAGTGATCCTTCAACAAGTGTTTCCCCCTTCATTTTCAGATAATCAGACTATGATTGAGCAATAAAGTGTGTGGAGTAAGCGTTTCAATTTTCTTAATTAGTGTGTCGCAGAATTCTGATAGAGTGGTGATTTGAACATTTAAAGTCATAATATCAGTTGATATCCATTGACTGTATGAACCGTCACATCAGGATCATTGTCTTCTATATCATTTTTTAAGTGTGTTTGAAGTAAAGAACTGGGAAAGGGGGGGGGGGCATTTTTTGCACAGACGGAGTATACAGGCTCGGTTATTTATATCACGTTATTGTTTTCATTAGATCATGGTATGTTACTTTAATAGAAATGGAATTTAGAAGCAATTAACATTTTGATTGTAAGTGTTGACACGTACGGTAGGTGTTCCTGATGATCCTACGAGCATACACTGTTTCGGTCGAAGAGATTCAAATTTTGAAAATCCTACTTTGTCTTCAGGATACTTATTTTTATAGAGAGAATAGATTTCAGCTAAATTACTTAAAACAAGACGCTTCTGTTCATATGTATTTTTTATGGTGCTCGCTTTACAGGGGGCATGATAGTCAGAAATTATCAATTTAATTTTTTTTTTAATATAGCGTTTTTTCTACACTTCCCATCATTTCTACAAACTGATTTTTTTTGTGTGACATAAAGAAAGATTTATAATAATATTGTAAAATTTTCAAAGGAATCTATGAAGGAGCAATACCTTAAGAAAAATATGATGCCCAGGTATCGAATTTATTCGAAAAAAATTATTTACATTTCTTTTCTAAAAAAAACAACTTATGATTACTTAATGAAAGGAGCATGAACATGTCAATATATACATTCCTCTTTAATTTAAAAAAAATCAAGGCTGTACTGCAAAAACTGTAGGAACTATTGCATTTTTAAGTTATCAAGGAGCTCGTCCATGGAACACCTGAGTTCCTGGATCATATAACTTCTTGAGACCATTACTGAAAAATTACTTAACCTGCAACATTTAAATTTTGATAATGTTCATATATCTAGGTAAACTTCAATTATATAAAATTTCAAAATTTTCTGTGGGGGTGGATGACATTTAATAAAATTTCTGGATGATTTGATATGGAATGACCCTACCATTAGTTAGTCGATCGCAAGTTTCATCCGATCATAAGATTCAGAGTTGGTAAAAGAAGAGTCGTGATTTGAATGCTTTTTGAAATTTTTATCATTTTATTTTATTAGTATTTCCCCCAGGAAAAATTACACAAATTCGTCACAGTTTATTCTCATATTTTCAATACCAACTACTCCAGAGAAGGTTTGGAAAACAAGTGAAAATGTAAGGAATACATTGTACTGTGCACTCGATAAATATACAGTATATATTTATTTATAATTAGATCTATATATTTTTTAAAGATTACATATATATATGTAAAAAATATATTTAAACAAAGAAGAAATAATGAAACTGAAATATAAGCGTGTATCTAGAAATTCAGTAGTTCAAATAAGCCATCCCACATAAATACATATAAAAAGCAAAACTATTTATAAACAAATTTTACAAATGGTTTCTAGGAGTTCCAATTATTCCTCTTTTTCAGGCGATTAAGAAACCTATTGTAAAATTTTTGTATAAATATTTTTTTTCTTATATATTTATATTGCTTTATTCTATTCTATCTCAAAATCATAATCTTTGTAGTCCTCTAAGGAGGAGGACGATGATGTTGTTGCTTTATTCTTTGGCTTCAGAGATCTGAAATTATTGCTTAGCTTCGTAGAACTTTTTCCTTCCAATTTCCTGAAAATCTCCATCTATAAAAATAATAAAACAAGCAATTACTTATAAGCTTTTGTTACAAACCATTTACTTAAGATTTCATAAAAAAATATTGTTCTTAAAAATATCACAGAGAAAGTCTATTTGTATCTCTCTCTTTCAAATGAATTTTATAAGTTGATCAAATATTATCAATTTCATTTTATCTTAATTGAGGAATACTAATAAAAAAATACTAATAAATTATTAAATATTTATACTGTTGAATTAAGAAAATTTCACCTGATTGAGTGTTTATTCGTTCGTTACTTGTTTAATTTTATTGCTTAAGATGCTTGTGTAAGTTATTTGTTTAATGTTAATTTTAAATTTTCTTCAATTCTTCATATGTCTAAATGATGAATAATGTTGAAAACATTCACAACATTTTTTTCTGCTATCTCAAATACTTAGTATTAAGAGATATCATTATTCTTATTTAGAATACTACATATGAATTTAGATAATTTGTGTGATTATTTTATTTTGAATACATGCACAGACGTCCAAAAGCTAAGAACGGACGAAATTTGTACAATTATTTGAAAAACAGTTCACGTCTGTAGCCAAATATGAGCATAGATGTATTGCCAGAATATGAAAACATGATATGATATAAAGCAAATGTTTATAGGTGAAATAAAATAAGTTGCAGTAAATTTTCTTCCAATAGTCACAAATATCCGAAGAACATAGATGACGAGTAAATTTAGAGTGCTGACAAATAACCATACTTATGGGCACCCTGAACTGCATGCCACACAGCTTCCTGGCTTGCTTAGTACAAAGTTAATCCAGGAGTTCATCTGACCACATGATGGTCCCATCATCGTCCCATCTATCCCTTTCCTGCACACTGTCGCGATGGCACACTGAATGCTTTCAGTTTACGTCTAGAATCTGAGGTAAAACTAGAACGAATCTGATACATGAAGAGTACAGTGGTCTCTATATGATTTGTCAAATTTCGATGGACTCGACATCACTGCAAACACGCAAACGGTGAGCTCGGGATGTAGGAACCTAGAATACAGGTCTTCGGGCATACAATCCGACGCGTCGCCGAACTCTCGTCACAATTTGTCGAGATATATGCTTAGTTGTGTCCGAATGCATGGGACTCGCAAGGTGATTACACGACTCCAGCAGTGATGCAGTCATGACATTTTGCTGTTACAGCTAATCTATATTACTAAAATGTTTTATTTCTCTGTCTGTGTGTCTGTCCGGCGCAATTTTCTGTCAGAATGGAAAATAGAAATAATTTTTTCAATGAAACATCCGTGACAGGAATCAAACCTGCAACCTTCTGGTCCGAAGTCAGACAACTTATCCACTAGGCCATGGGAACTACAACTCTCTTCGTATTGTTTTCGGACTTATATCTCCTTTCCTTTCCCCCATCAATAAAGAATGTATTCAATCTTTTTTTTGAATCTCAAGGTTGTTTATTTATTTCCCATCCGTCAGTTTATTTGTAATTCGAAACTGACAATTAGAACTATAATTGCCGAAACGTTGCAATATTTTAAATATTTTTATATAACCAAATTCTATGTGATATTGAAAATATGTGCGTGTACACGGCAGATGTTGGAGTAAAGAAAACAGTCAAGAAAGAAAGAAGCACTCTTTTTTTTTAGGTGGAATACAGAAAAATTCACTATTTGCAGCTCAAAAACCATCAATATTTATAACTCAAACGTCACTGAAAAGTGGCAATTACTATAAAAATGAGAATTAAAAATGAAAGAAGCAGTACTTTTATTAGCTAGAATACTGAAAAAACACTAATGTAAATCAGAAACCACTGAAAAGTAAGAAGCTACAGTATATTACTAAAATCTTTTATTTCTCTGTCTGTCTGTCTATCTGTATGTCCGTAGCAATTTTCTGTGAGAATGGAAAATAGAAATAATGTTTACAATGAAACATCCACGACAGGAATCGAAGCTGCAACCTTCTGATCCGAAGACGTCTTATTCATTAGGCCATGGGGATTATAACTTTCTTTTTATTGCTTTATGACTTATCTCTCCTTCCCCTTCTCCATCAATAAGGAATATTCAACCTTTTTTTTGAATCTCAAAATTATTTATTTATTTCCCATCCGTCAGTTTATTTGTAATTCGAAACTGACAATTAGAACTATAATTGCCGAAATGTTGCAATATTTTAAGTATTCTTCCTTAACCAAATTCTATATGATATTGAAAAATAAGCGCGTGTACACGGCAGATGTTGGAATAAAGAAAACAGAGTCAAGACAGACAGAAGCACCCTTTTTATGAGATTGCATACTAAAAAACACTATTTGTAACTCAATTACCTGGCATCACGTCAAAGTTAAGAACTTATCAAAGAACGAGATTGTCGATAACATCAATCGAGTGATAAGTCAAAGAATACAAGGTGAGACTAGAGAGTATTTAAGTGAGATTAAAATTGATACTTCTGATAATCTCTATCTGTCTAAATATCTGAACTCATTGAATCTCAGCGGTATTCCTCAACATCGTTTATCATTGAAGATTGGATCTCCAATAATGTTGTTGCAAAAAATCAATCCCAAGTTTGGACACTGCTACGGAACTCAAATTAAATGCCATTCATTCGATAATGATCTCATAGAAGCCGAAATTATAACAGGAACTGACAAGGAGATTTTGTTTTCATCCATAGAATGTTTATGAAACCAAACAATAATCTACTTCTGTTCACTTTCACAAGAAAGCAATTTCCGATCAGGCTTTCTTACACGATGTTGATCAATAAAGCTCAAGGACAGACTCTAATAAAATTGCCATCTATTTGGAGAACGTTGTCTTCACTCACGCACAACTTTATGGCTTTGAGTCACAGTCGTCAGAATTTGGTTATCTTCACTTGAAAGAATAGTCACAATCAAATCGTCTCCAAGAATTTCGTATACAAGCTACGATCTTCATTCATCATCTATATTAACAAACATCCATCTCAACATATCTCTTCTTCAAATATCTATATCAATCAATTTGCTTACGGGTAATGGTTGTAATTAAGAAAAGAGATTCAAGAAAGAAAGAAGCACTATTTCTATAAGATAGAATACTGAAAAATCACTATTTGAAACTTAAAAACCAATGATCTTTGTAACTCAAAAACCACTAAAAAGTATATCTATATTACTAAAAGCTTTTATTTCTCTGTCTGCCTGGTGCAATTGGTGTAATTTGTGAAAATAGAAATAATTTCTACAAATTCACTACCGTAATCGAACATGCAAACATCTGCTCCGAAGTTAGACGTCTTAGCCATTACACCACGAGGACTACATTTCAATCTCCATAAATAATAAAAATATATCATAGATATATGATTCACACGCTGGTTCTAAAAGCAGTCGTGGATTGACAGAATATAAACATCACAAATTAAATTTAAAAAAAACTTTTAAAAAATTTTAGTTTTAGTTTACTTAATGTAATTTATGTGTGTGTGTGTGTGTGTGTGTGTGTGTGTGTGTGTTTTTTTTCATGAATTAAAATTTGTTTTCCGTTACATATGCGGAGGCTTCCGGAGCGAAGCGACGGGTAGCCGACTAGTAATAAGTTAAAAATCTTCAGGTGTCGACCTCCTCACACACGTTTGTAACAAATTCTATTGCTTCGACAGAGCCTGGATGCATGCAACTCTATGTTGATATCTAACTCCTTAGAAACATCTGCTGTCTTCTTCCAGCTTTCCTATAATTCATTCCCGCGTAAAATCATTTAGACGATGTCTGTGCAAATGAGGAAAATTTCACTTTCGTCAATTCTTTCATTCACATCAAACGTTACCTTCAACTAGAATTCCACTACTGTGCCAATTTGCCTTTTAACAATTTTAGTGCTACACGTGATCTCTGCGCGCGTAATTCACAAATTTGCAAATGCGTCACATTTCTACTGATCAGAAGAGTAATAATGTAGCCTGTACACCTGTATACTTGGATAAAGAT